>QFEY01001266.1:50022-152575 GCA_003316435.1 Russula virescens
CCCCCCCCCCCTCCTCCTCATCGCCCCGTACAAACGAAACGCTAACGGTAGACCGCCCTACGTGGGATGAACGAATAGGTCGCCACAGGAGTACGGCAAACTACTGGTCAAGAGGCTAGTCGCTCTCCCTGGGGACACAGTGCGTTGACCTACTCTATTTTCCCGTCGACTTCTCGCTTGTACCCTGTCTGACAATGACCAGGTGAAGACGCTGCCACCCTACCCAGATGCGGAAGTCGACATCCCAGAAGGCCACGGATGGCTAGAGGGAGACGCACCCTTCAACTCTGAGGATAGCAATCACTTCGGTCCGGTACGTGTGGTTTGCTTTGACATGGCTCATTAGTTGGGGTTAATCAGTGTATCTTCAATACACTCTGTTTACCAGGTTCCTTTGGCCCTGATCGATTCTAAACTAACCTGTGTCCTTTGGCCTCTGGATCGAGTCGGCGCCATTGATTCCCATGCAACTGGTACGCAGGCTGAAAGGGTTTACGAACAGTCGCGCACTTAGTACATCTTATACCATCACCGCTTTTGCTACGCTGCTGGCAAGTTCACCGGAAATCACATCTTCACAGATATTGCAAGAACTTTAACATTGCTATTGGCGTGATGTACAATGGCCGATAGTCCATACACTCGTCCCATTCATGATTTCGTGATGAGTTGTCTTGGAGATACATGAACATCCTAGTGGACTCCCTATGCCCACCTGCGATAGCACAACGAGCTTCCAGACATCTGCTCACATCGTCGGTGACTGAGGTGGGTTGTTCTCCGCTTGATGCCGAAGCATTCGTTCTCGTTCCGTGCGGCGCATCTGCGCCTTGCGATCGTCCAAGAAGGCTTCCTTTGCCTAGAATACAACTGAATTCCAGTGCTCGTGTTTTCATGGTGAAGAGAGCACACCCTCTTTATCCGAGCCTCCTCTTCCGCCTTGATCATCTTCAATCTCAACCCCTCGTCGTCTTCCTTCTCAGCCGAATGAATCGCTTCCTGTAAGATTGCCGCGCCGATGCGGAGATCTGTCATGTGTTTGTTGTTGAAGGTATAGAAGGGTTGAAAGTGATCGACCTGTGATGCGCGCGCACGGATCTCATAATCCGCTGAGCAATATAAGAGGAAAGAAATCAAACCTCAGGGCGGAAACCCATCTGCAAAAGAGAGATATGAATGGATCGACATTACACGGGGACGCGACGAAAAAGGTGTAATAAGTGCGACGGACCGCGACCGCATACTCGAGCGCGCCCTTGGGATCTACAAGATCTCGCTTGATGATCGTATTCGTAGGCTTGAACTGACGGAACTTGGAGTTGTCGGGTTCGCGAAGTAGATTCTCCGCGATCTTAGACAGGGTCTACAATTAGAGGGACCCCGGGGTAAAGAAAGGGCGTGGTGTGGTCGACGCAAAGACATGGTGTCGAATATAATTAGGGAGAAGAAAAACCATTGCTTCAGTCCGCTCTCGAACGGCAAGGAGCAAAGAAGATTTTAGATTTACGTGCAGCGATCTCAACGCCACTTCCTTTGAATTCGGTCGCATGATCCCTGGATCTGCCAAGCGGCGAAACTCTGTGCGTTTAGCGTGATTGTCATCGAACGGTTGCGGATCGTGTTCAGTCGCAGCGCCCGAGGTGTTCGATTGTGTAGACTCGCGCATCAGCCGCCGCTCAAGGGCCTCTAACCGCGCTTGACGTGCAGAATCGGAGACCGCACTGGGTTGCTGGGGGTGGTCTTCCTGTACATCGAGTGGAAGGGACGAGATGAAAGTCGGGGATGGAAAATCGGACATGATGACAGAGTGTTGTGGCGAGAGATTGGAGGACGAGGTCGGATTGGCTGGGGCAAGTCACGTGGGAAGAGGATATCATATAATCATACAGCCAGCAGTTTTACAACGAGCAACAAATTAATGAAAGCGACTGCTCTCCGACGATAAAGTTACAAGTCCTCATCTTCCTGATCCCCGTCACTACCATTACCGGCACCTGCCTGTCGACTTGGAAAGACTTGCCTCACATCTGGCCGACTGCGCAATGCAGTTGGATGATACGCCTGCCTCGACGGTTGATCCTCGGCAGTTGAGCCATCGCTACTTGCAGAACTCTCAGATTGCCGTTCGCCGTTTCCTCTTCGGAAAAACAGCCTCCCTTTACGACGTATGGGGGATGCGAGTCCAGGAAAAGATTGCGCCCGCAGGCGCGACAAGAAAGACGTGTTATTGGACGACAAAGGTTCGGGCTCTGCAGGTTGTGAAGGGGCAGACCATCCTTCTGGAACGTCTAGCGTCCGCGTGTCAAAGTCATCGTCGTCGCTCTCATCTGCCAAGGATCGCATCCCATGGGCCATGCTATTCTGGTGGCCCGCAGAAGTTGGTGGCAATGGTTCCTTGGAGATGCGGCTGGAAGGACCTTGCTGCGCTTTCTTCATCGCCTGACGGCTGGAGTAGATTTGACGCTCCAGACGCATACGATTCTCGATCATGTGCAACTAAGAATCTGTGAGCAGTAAGACCAGGTGCTTGTTTAGGTCACGAACCTTGGGCCAGGTCACGAATTGACCTACATGCAGCATACGAGCCATTTCTGGCGGATCGGGGTCTGTTAAAATGCGAATCCAATCCTGTTTAAAAGGATGTATGAGCTGCGTACGACTGTTGATGAAAAGGAAAAGACCATGAGACGTGTCCTTGGCCAGATTCTATGGGTGAATGAACATTAAATCCAAAGGATTCTCAAAATACAAAGCTCACGTTACTGCCCCATCAAATCGTTGGAGGAAAACACTAGACCAATCGGAACCAAGCAGTTCAGGTAAAAGGTCCAAGTCGCGAATAACCTGAAGCATGCTCGACTTATCAAGTCCAAGATGGAGGATCGAAGGGACGAACCTTGAAATTCTTTGTGAGTTCCAATTTGAGCCACTGTTCAGCAGCAGATAGTAAAAAGTTTCCCCGCCAGCCTGGACAAGATAATTCGAATTAAGTGGCAAGTTGATAAATTTTCAAATGTACCTTTGTTCTTCCTGTGGGCTACTGGTTTACCTGCAGACCCTCGTGGAGCAAAGAAGAACAAATGCACATGGGGATTTGCTTGTGCGACGACAGGGTGTGTGACTGTGGTTGAGAGAATGAGTTGAATTAGGCGGATAATATCGACTCCCACCTACCATTAAAGAGAAGATGCAGGGTCTGGAGAGGAATGTCTACCCTGCAGGAGTCATAAACAACGGGACTGGGCACCCATCGGAGACCAACTAACCGTAAAGATCCATCTTTGAATTTACTCCCCCAATTCCAAGGAACCAACCGGCCACTCTTAAGCTTTTGCATCAGTACTACCGGGTTTAGAATGCCCGGTACGGCGGCCGTGGCAAGCATTGCAGACCAAATAACAGTGTCAGGAGAGGTGATATAATTCAGCACTTTGGTAGGCCTGCCATTCGTTAAATGGATGCAACAAGCACGCCAAGCATATCCTTACGAATGGCGGTCAGAGGGAACAACTGAGATGTTGAGCACGCGACCCGTCTTGTTGTAGGCCTCTCGAAACGTCATTGACCCCAAAGTGAACCAGCACGCCTGCATAATCGGTAAGATCTGGAAGTGAGTGTCAAGAAAATCGTACCTTTCGGGCCCAGTCAACAGCATCGAACCTAGCACCGGTATTCCAGAATCGCGTGGCCCAGACACTCAGAGGCTCCGCACAGGCGTTGATTTTGTTAGCAAGTTCTGGGACAAGTGCCTCTCTAAGTTCTTCATCGGTACGCGTGCATGTCATTGCGGCGATGAGGGCACCCGCCGATGTTCCCGTTATGACTCGAGGGAGAAGATTTGCATCCAGAAATGCCTTGACAACACCGAAGTGGTCTACGGGTCACATAGTGAATAATTATATTTAACTTGGATTTCCTGGCTCTTACAATATGCGAAAGTGGCTCCGCCAGAGAGACAGAGAGCCGTGAGACCAAAGTTGGTATTTGCGTTCTTAAAGAATCGTTTCTTCTCTTCGTTGGATAGAAGTGGAGTCTCGCGGATATACTTCAATGCACTTTCCAGTTCATTGATATACGCTTATGCCTATGGTAAGTCAAACGACAGACAAATGGAGCCAAGTGCCTCACATTCTATCAAATCCTTGGTGCCATAATAGGTCTGAAAAAGTTGACTATATGCGTTCGAGGAGCCCACGATGTGCCTACCTCACTATATAATCTGTGACGCCGTCAGTTAAGAACCACATATATCTTTACAAAACGCTGACCTAGATGATTCAACCCCAGCAAAGTTATTACGAATACAAGTCTCCAAAATTCCGAGTACGCCGCGGGCATCATTCTTCGTTCGCGCCGATCGTAGTGATTGTTTGACCTATCGGCAGCACGTCCAAGTTAACGCTGCGAGAGTAATGACAAAGCTCCTGACCTTTCGGATCAATCGCCAGTCATAGAATGGGTCCTCGTCGGTCTGTTTCCAGTCATCGAATTCTAGGAACTCGTCTAATACTTCTGCCGCATCCTTCCATTCCTATGCCCGAGTTAGCGAGAAAACGCCCACAGAAACGTGGTGGAGACCTACTTGGTATGTCGTGGAAGCCCGCAATCGTTTTCTCAGCAAACCCTTACGACCACGCCCTGTGAGAATATGTCTCAATGATCCTTCACATGATTTCGATTCCAGTGTGGCCAACTGACATGCCATGAGCCACTCCTTCGCATTAACTACTTGACGGATTGTAACGTAACAGCCAAATTCACATGCAATGAATAAGGCGATCAAGAGCTACATGCGGTCAGCACATACGGTTATATAGAGCTGAACAAAATGTACAGACCAGCAACGGCCATCGTAGAAGTATAAATGTCCACTCTTGTTTCTTAGCTGGTGGACCTGTCCCTCTCTTCCGTCTGGTCCGTGGTGGACTGTAAGTGGCAGTGCGACTTTCGAATCACGAAAGACGGACCTCTTGATTTTGATATTGACGGGGGCAAAGTCTGACATTGCAGACACCTTGCGGATTCGCGCAGTGCCAGAGGGTTGAGGCGATATTGGGCTACCGGGTATTGAAGGGCTTGACGCTGCATAATCGACGATCGTCCTATCATCAGCCATAAGGGCCTCCTCGAAGGCTCTCATATGCCTAAAACTAATCTCAAAGTCCGCTTAGCGCATACATTGAGGAGAAGCATACTCTTCATCGACGTAGGGGAGTTGTTCACGTTGTACGTGGACATCGCTAAATCTGGAAGGAAAGGTATATCCTCGTTGCGAGTCGGAATGGGACATCCTAGGACGAATGGGAAAGGTAATTAAAGAGTGTCGAGAAGGGAATGGACACGGTACGCTGGAGCGAGGTATCCTGGTGGATTTAATGCAGTCTCATTTCACCCACGTGACCAATTTAAAGTGTGGGTGCCAGTGGCCCTGCACTCCACTCCCAGAAGTCTCCAGCGCCCTCTGAGAGCTCCTCTGATGCTCTCAGGAAAACATTTTTTACTACAATACATGATGATATATTCTCTACACTGGTTGGCGCAACGGCCAGATGTCATTGGTATGGGCGATCAATATCGTACAGTATAATCTCGCAAGTACGAACCTCCGATCACTGACGTTAACAAGCGAACGGGCCGTAAGCCTAAGTATATCGCGATCGGGCCGAATGCGAATGCATCTTCATTGAGCGCGTTTGAACCACTGGTTCAATGTCGTTTGGCCAGTAGCGGCCACCATCTGCCTTACGTCCTCTTTCTCCACCATACATTTATAGCGCACGAATTCTCTCATCGTCCCCGCGGCAACCGGGGTCACGCAGACGAAGACCTTGGTAGCAACCAGATGCTCAAAGGCCTTCAGTTGATAATCGCTTCAGGTCAAACGTCTGACGATGAACGTGCAGATGAACCACTTACCGTCATCAAAACTTCCTTACTGCAACGCATCATACCGATGCTACCACCACCAACTTGAACGGGAGCCGATTGAGACGTCCGGACCTGTTTCTGAAAAGAGTCGTGTAGCATCTCAAATGTAACCGACTCGTGTCCAGCAGTGCCAGCATGAATAGACGCGATCAGAAGGCATGCCGTAGGATAAGATGGATCTAAGCAGATATCAACGTATCACCAGGATCGACAGGTGGGATAAACGCACTCGATAAAAACGGAAAGGGTGCTGGGTATTTTTGGGTATTGATCGCGGCCTTTAGCTGTGGTGCAGTCGGTAAAGGAGCTACCAGAGATAGGTTCAACACAACTCCCATCTAGGCACAGGTATCAGAAAATGTTGTCCATTCGAACTGAAAACGACTTGCCAGAATTCTACTCAGTAGCCGGACGTCCTTTGTCAAACTGTACAGGTCAGATAACGCCGCTTGGACGGAGCGATCGCTGAGGAACTTCTCCACAGCTGCTGCCCACCAGACGTCCCATTCTTCGTGATGTGGGCTTGGTTTGACAGTAAGAACATTTCTCGCGATTGACAACCAATCATCTAGTGTTGTAGGCCCAGCAGTGAGCAACATGCGCCCAGAGAATCGACTCTTCACACGCTTCTCTAGCAAGTTAATGGTGTCTACCCGCGTTGTGACCCCAATCACCGCGATGCCACAGCTGTCTTTGCCAGCTTGGCAGCTTTGCACGGTATCGAGGAGGCAATATAGCAGCGCCTGGCGACCGTGGATGGCAAAAAGGTCAAATGACTCCAATACCAGTACTGTAGGTCGAGCAAGGGTCGGTAGAGCTGAGATCAATGTTGGCAAGTAAGATGACGGAGGAAGCGGGATGGCAGTGTCAGGGGCTTCGGCGGCCTGCTCAAACTCCTCTTCCACGTGTGATCCCGCTTCGACATCGAATGACCGTCCAGTTTGCTTGGATAGCTGCCGTGCTATCTCACGCAAAGCTAGTCGGTCGTTATGCTGGACATGTCCAGATAATCGGATGATGATTGGCTGCGAAGAAAGAGAAGCGAGTGCCTCGTCTACAAGCTAGAGGAGACGAGGGTGTTATCAAGAGCGTGCATGTCAAGAGTGCAGATATTCACATAAGATTTTCCGCTCCCACGGGGGCCGATAAGGAGGCAACTATTTCCCTCACCACGCTCCACCGTTCCGGTGAGAAGTGCTTTCAGCTGCTCCAGCGCGACGGCGTTTGCAGAAAGCTCCCCGCTCTCGTCATCTCGGTCAAATACAGCAGTATTTGGATGAAACAACGCATTTAAAATAGCACGTTTTTGGGCATACAGACACGAAGGTGGATACCTCGAAGTGCTGTGGGAAAGGCCTGATTCTTCCACATGGAGAGCGGGCTGTACCAACGCCTTTGGGGAACGTATCCGCTTGGTGGACGCTGCTTTTGTACGTGTTGGAGATGGCGGTGGAGAGGGAGAGGGCCTCCGAACTATCCTTGGCCGGGTAGGCGTTGGCGAGGCAAGGGCAGCAATTGGATTTGCTGTAAGATGTTTCGGGGTCCGACGTGCTGGAGACAATATCTCCACGAAAACGCGAGGTGGTTGAGGGACCTTCGTAGGAACTTTTTCTGATCTTTTCCTGTTGGTGACCTTCCTGGTAGGTAAGAGAGCTAGTTCATCCTCAGACTGATCGTCCTCCCGATCAGAGGTGGAAACATCATTCGGTGGTGGTGAGTGGACCACAGGGGATGCTTTGGTTTGGGACCGAGTCAAACGCTTGTCATTATCTTTTCTCTTTGGCGTCGAAAACGTAGTAGACTCGGGAGTTTGCTTTGCAGGTGACGCGTGTACGTCTTGTGCAATGAGCTTTCGGGACGGGGTTAAGGACGAAAGACTGGCTGCTGTTGTGCGAGTGCGTCGCCTCGTGGCGACAGGCTCGTCAGCGTCCTGCGAGACTGAAGCTTTACGTTTTGCGGGCATTTCTGTTTGAAGTCGAGTCCGAGCTAATGGATGATCGTGTGCGTTGTGACGCGTTCACAAGTCGCGTCGAGGCACGTGTGTATTGTCACCGTCTACGTGACGTATTTTGTGACGTGTTGCGTGACGTTGTTGTCACAGGACGTCCATCACATCAATATTAATAATGATCATGATCCACGCTAGTACTAGTACTGCCCCTCGTATCCGCCCCGCCCCTGCACAGCTGTGCGGTACCGCATCTGTTTGAAGATCTCCGAATGGGTATCACAGGGTTGTTTCTATATCTCAAGTGATATGGTATACTGACACCGAGACCTCCAGACTCGCCCGGTGGACGAATGCGCCGACAAATGGATTGAATCTTATAGATGAGAACGTACGACAAAACCACAATGTCTGCACGCTTTCAAAAATCTTTGAGTATTTGCTGAACTTCAGCTCTTGTCGTCAGGGTCAGATCCGTGGTAAATGGCAATTGTCGGCAAGATCCTATCGCTCGACCTTAGGGGCCATCAATGCATCGACACACGAGCGTTCGATGTGCCTGCTAACTATGAGCGATAATGTATTCGTCCTTTTAGAAGACCCATCTGCACCCACACGAGCCGATCTGGCTTACCACGCGAGCCAGTCTGAAACAGCGATCGTGGAGCCGACTCATTACCGCAACACATTCTTGACCTTAAGTCCACCGGGTGCACTGGAACAGCTACTTTCCCTTCTCCGTGCCCGCTGGATATCCACCAAGCAGCAATCCGCCGGAAGTGCCGCACAATACAAGCAGACGGCTGCACAACTGACGGTTGAAGGAAATATATATGCCATAGGGACGGACTGGATAGTCCGAGCGGGCAATGTCATATTGGCCACCGGCGCGGTAAAAGGAATGCTACTGGAGGTAATTATGAAACAGACGCTTTGTGCTTGGATGGGTGTTCACACGATCACACAGGCAGAGTATCTTCCAGTACCGACGATGAGTTCTCAAGAGTCTAGCGGGACATCACAGCTTCTTTCCAGCCTATTGCTTTCCGTGCTTCCCAACGTGCGGGGGGCCAAAACCGAGGCCGTGACGATTAGCGACGACCAATGGGAGGACGTGTTATGGGATCGTGAAGCCGATGATGAGCAAAGAACGAGTTCGGAGGAGGGTATTGGCAATGCCGGAGAAGGCGATGACATCTATGTCCTTCCAGATCGCGATGTTCCGACGCATTCGAAGGGTGATTGGGCGGGCGTGGATAGGGACCGGAGATCTGCCTACCTTATAATTGGCGCACTCAGGTCTGATGGATTAATTTGAGGTCTTCTTGCGGTGGATACTACACCATGCGGTGCTGCGCATGCGATGCCATAAGGTCTTTCGTGAGGCTGAGCGATGAGCAATTTGCAACGTCAGCTGGGCGGCACACTAGGTTCGGCAGGTGGCTATGGGCGTACCCAGGCACTAATACACCCTAGTAAACCCGCATCCCCTGTTCCTTCAACTCTCCATCCTTTCTCTTCTTCCCATGGCGGGCCCAAAACATATTGTCCCTCCCCCGTCCTATCAGATGTCGATAGAGGACTTCGACAGAAAAACATCTCATGCCGCCCAGCTTTCTTCCTCTATGACGGTTGAAGTGGACGAAGATGGCTGGGAGATTTATAATCCAGCGGCGTACGAGGCCGTCGCTGGGAGTTCTGACCGCTCACCACCCGCATCATCCTCCGCGGGGATATTTAGTGCGGATACGTCCAGGAATGAGGGGAGGAGCCGTCAGTCGTTTGAGAAAGTTCCAACTTCACCTCGTCTCATGAAGAAGGTGCGATCGTACTCGCCTTATCCCAGCATCATCCCTCTAATTCTCCCTGTTTCCAGACCAGATCGTCAGAACACCGCGGGCGTAACCCTCGCCCTGACGACGAGTACTCTTCCGAGCATCGCGCAGCAACACCGCCTCCACCGTTTACGCCGACTGGTCCCTCTCTGGATGGACCGCCGTTCGAGCAAGTCGTCCGTATGTCCTACAACGGGTCAGACTCTCAAGCAGCCTCACCGTTGGAACCTGCCTATTCTCCCCCGGCTCATTCACCCCCACCGCTGCCCCCGCAAGCTCTCCAACCGATCGAGCCTCTACGACCCAATCGTAATCGTCATTCGGACTCTCATATACAGGCCCCAACCAACCCATCCAATTACCGTCGCCCGTCACCGAGACTGTCAGATATTCACCCCAGACCCAACCCCGCTTCAGCGATCACACGTGTTGAATTTGACCCTAGTATGGCATATTCGCCAAGCGGCGGCGTGAGGGATCACGCAGCTTTCCAGGCAGGAGCCGCGGCATTCTACAAGCAAGTTGACTCAATTCATTATCATGACGTATTTTCTGATCCCGTCTATAGCCACGCAGTCGCCTCGCAATTGACGACAAGCCCCACAACAAGCACTCAAACACAACCGAATTATATGGAGAGGTAATACTTGGTCATCTGACAAGAGGGCGGTCTGTATCTGAACATATGTTACTCTGTCGCAGGGTGTCATCGCCGTACTCATCGGGATTGTCATCAACTACGTACCAGCCTCAACATACAATGTCGTCAATTTCGCTTCATGACCAATATGGTTCGCAGGCGCAGATCCGCCGTTTTAGTACGCCCACTGCGCCGCCACCCCTTCCGCACCAGCCTCAGTCACCATTGCCTGGTGTAGGGTATGGTGGATTGCCAAGTGGCGCAGGTCGTGGCCCGCTGCCACCAGTGCCACCACCTGGCGTACCCTCGTCGGGTGCCCGGTGGTGAGGAAGGGACGTACGAGTAATGCAGGGATATCTATAGGGTCCGTGGTTATGGTGAAAGCTATATGTTTCTACGTATCTACGTATCTTTCTTGTTTTTTCTGTTTGGATTCGTGTTTATGTTGGGTATTGATGTGAGTAAGGTACTGGGGTTTTGACTGTTTACATGTAAATTCTCGCGTGTTGCCGTTTGCCGGAATGCCGTTACTCGCCTCGGTTAAAGACAAGGTACTGTAACGACAGCTACAACAACCACAAAACTCGTCCTCTCTGATCATCCCAGTCTCATGGCGGTGTCCACTCGCTCCTTGTCTCGTTCCTCGTCCAGGCAGGACATCAAACCAACAAAATCTTCTCCAAGCCAGTCTTCAAAACCAGCAGACTACGTGTACTTTGACAGGACGACCACTGGCTTTTCCGATGAAGCGGTGCCCCGCGCTAAAGCAGCTCAGCTCAAACTCGAGCACTATTACAAGGTCGCAGTCGATGCGGCTATTGAGCGAAACACACGGTTCTTTTCTCTCGCTTATCTCAAGCATCCATCACCACTGACGAACGCTTCTGAAGGCGCGTCGAACTCGAAAGGCGGTTGCAAACGGATTCGATGATGTCGGATGATCGAAAACAACGGCAGCTCTTGCAACACGGAAAGAAGGAATCGACCTTCCTCAGGCTTCGCCGCACAAAACTGGGCCTCGATGACTTCCGGACGGTCAAAGTGATTGGCAAGGGAGCGTTTGGAGAGGTGAGGACGGCGGACCGTTTCATTTTTCGTTGTGCTTAACAACTGGCGTACACGTACAGGTCCGGCTAGTCCAGAAGACTGACACGGGTAAAATTTACGCGATGAAGACGTTGAAGAAGGAGGAGATGTTGAAAAAGGAACAGGTACACGTCCCTTCTTCGTAATTTCGACGAAGCCATCCTAATGCCTTGATGCTATTCGGCCGCGTAGCTTGCGCACGTACGTGCGGAGCGCGACGTTCTGGCAGAATCCAATTCAGCCTGGGTAGTGCAACTCTTTTATTCGTTCCAAGACCCAGCATACCTGTACTTGATCATGGAATTTCTACCCGGAGGTGACCTGATGACTATGCTCATTAAGTATGACACGTTCTCCGAGGACGTCACTCGTTTCTACATGGCCGAATGCGTCCTCGCGATTGAAGCGGTCCACAACCTCGGGTTCATTCACAGGTGAGCCGAACAAGGCAATCTGCTTTGCCCCTCGCAACTCGATGCACACATATTTCACATAATCAGGGACATTAAACCGGACAACATCTTGATAGACAAAGATGGACATATCAAGCTGTCAGACTTTGGCCTATCAACCGGTTTTCACAAGGACCATGACTCTGGCTATTACCAAAAACTCCTCGAACAAGCCAAAGGCGCGACGTCCCCAGTATCGGCGGCACAGGCAGCTCGGAACAGCGTGATGGTGAACGCCATCAACTTGACGATGACAAGCAAAGATCAGATCGCAACGTGGAAGGCGAATCGCCGGAAGCTGGTGCGCATGATTATCCCCTCCCTTCACACACGTTCCACGAGGATTCACGAATCCACGTACTAGGCTTACTCAACAGTCGGAACGCCAGATTACATCGCTCCAGAAATCTTCCTGCAACAGGGTTACGGTCACGAGTGCGACTGGTGGTCGCTCGGCGCAATCATGTTCGAATGTCTCGTCGGCTACCCGCCATTTTGCTCCGAAACGACCCACGAAACATACCAAAAAATCATTCATTGGCAATATCATCTCGCCATCCCTGATGATGTCCATCTGAGCGAAGAGGCTATAGACATGGTCCGCAAGTACGTAACATTAGGCGTATCATCGCAGTATCAATGCTGAATCCGTCCATCACAGCCTCATCACCAGCGCTGATCGACGAATGAACATCGAGCAAATCAAGAATCACCAGTTTTTCTACGGCGTTGACTGGGATAGCATCCGACTGATCGATGCCCCGTTCGTACCTCGTTTGCGGTCTATAACCGACACATCGTATTTCCCCGTCGAAGATCTCGATCAGGCTGGCACTGAGGATGCCGCGGGCGCCGACGCTGCTGGTGACTCGAGCAAGGACCTAGCATTCCTTGGGTAAGCCGTGTATCCCCTCTCGTGGTCCTTTACTCGTTGTTGACTCGTCCATCATAGATATACCTTCAAACGCTTCAACATCTCCAACGGAGCATAGCTTCATCCATCATTGAGCTGTCTATTCAGCAGCTGGTCTGCTGCGAAGGCGGCCTGACTGACTGTCCTGATCTAAAGAATAATAATTATCGCTAGTCATACATATATCTAGACTGCACCAGTGCACTAGTATACCCCATTCTCCGTTTGCATGTAGGGCTCATCGTCGATAAAACGAATCATACCAGGAGGGAATTTGGTCGTAAAGCATCCGTTTAACATTAAATCCGAGGAGTAAACTATGCTCATAAACTAACTCAATTGCTAGTTGATCGAGAGCCGGAATTACTACTTGGCTGTCCATCAAGCTGTCGCCATGGACGTAGCGAGGGGCGCATCTACAAAATGAAGACAAATTAAAAAAAAAAAGGCATCAGATGGAAGGGGAAAAGACAAGGTTCGAATTATGGCAACGCACCATTTCCACAAATAGGGGGACCAGTTCGGCGATCTTCTTGAGCTGCGGAGGCTTGAGCGCTTCAGACGCCACCTGCTTACCTTGCCCTTTCGGCGGCGCCTGAGGCGCTTTCCGCGTGATGTGCCGCTTTTGAGCGGTGACGGTCTCCGTTGGTGGGCGTGCCGGCAGCGGTTTTGAATTGGCTCGCTCGGCGGCCAGTGGAGCGGTTGATCGGGATTTCGTGACGGACTGCGGTAAGGAAGGGACAGGGGGAGGGGGAGGGGGAAGTGGTGGTAATGGTGGGGGTACTTCTGTGTTGTTTGATGATGATGGGCGTGTAGGATCTAGAGAGACCATTGATCGTGATTTGCGTAGTGTCAGCGATAGCTTGCGAAGACGAGAGCCGGCAGAGGAGGATGACGACACGGCTGGCGCTTGCGCTTGCGATGGCAATGAGGATTTGGTGGGGAGCGGAAACGCCAATTTCGGTTGCGAGGAGGGGACGGGGACAGGTTCCCGCGCTCGCTGTGGGATAGGATTCGGTAGCGATGGCCTTTGAATGCTCTCTGCGGACTCGGTCTCGTCGTCATCCGTGGCGGATTCGAAGTCGGTGCTCGACTCGTAGCTGTCGCTCGATTCTTCCTCTTCCTCGGCAGCCACTTCTTGCATATCCCCCCTCATGAGATCACCAAAGTTGACATCATGCACAAACCCGTTCACGATCTCTCGTGCTGTCTCGTCGTCTCCAGCTAAGTCCGCACTGCCGCCAGCTCTTCCAAACCGACGGCGCAGCTTGCTCTCGTAGGCAACTTTCAGTTTGTAGTGGTAGAGCGCCACTTCGTCGATTTCGGTCATGACCTCTCTGCGTTCATCGCCGGTATGTGGAAGAATGAATTCAAGGCTGATGGGTTCACCAAGGCCCTCGCGGATAACATCGAGGAAGAGCTCGGTCCAACGCATAAGCCCCGTAAAAAGTCCTTCGCCTTTGGAATGGACCTTGTGTACAAAATAATAGAAGGACTGCTCGTGTCGTTCGATTAGATCGATGAATATTTGGACAGTCTGCTGAGGGTCTTCTTGGCTGACTGGCAAGAAATTTTGTCAACGGGGTTAGGACATTGCAACTTCAACGTCACATACGCTCTTCAGTTGCCTCAACGGTCCTGATGAGGTCGTTTACGAAACTCTGGAGGTCCCCGATGGAATCGGCAATACTTGCAGCCCTGTAGACCTGCGCTAATGGAGAGTAGAATATTGTTATGATATCTTTCATCAGGTCTGCAGTTGTTCCCTGCATCGAAGAGAGCTCTCCATCAGACGGTGATCACGAAATCATGATGTCCTTGCGCACCTCGAAAATCAGAGAAATGAGTTGTTCTTTATCCCTTAACCGGGAGTATAGCTTTATTAAGACAGACAAGTCTTCGAAAAGCCATGCATCCTCATTCTGTGGGCCATCATCATCATCCGAGTCCGCGAGGGACTCGCGATATTTCAAATATTCCTGATGTGCCCTGTGTGATCGAACAACCCGTTGCATCTGTGCGCGCGAGAGGGCGGGCTCCTCCCTAGAACGAAGGACTGCTGCGATAATATGTATATTCTCTCTGGCTATAATGAATGAGCGATCAGCCCTCATGTGTAACGTTGACTCGATAGGACTATACCTGAGTCGCTTTTATAGATGGCCTGGATTTCATTGGGCGCATACACAAATTGGCGGACCTTCTCGCAGATGACAGGGTCATCAACCTTATCCTTTACGGCCTCGATGTCCTCCTCTAAGGACTTCACTTCTTCGTTAAGCGAACTCGTAAACATACTTCGCATTATGAGTGATCGGATCTAGTGAAAGGCCTATTCACACACCGCTGAAGTAGACTTCGACCACCGAACGGCTGTGCCAGGAAAAGGTCAAGAACACCTAAGTAAAATGGGATTTGATACAAAGATAGTGAGAAAGAGAAAGTGCGTACTTCGAATCATAGCGACTGGATTGCTGATTTTCAGCGCAGCTTTAAGCATGAAGTATGGCATGTGGCCATGCGTGCGTTTCAGTCCAGCAAATGATTCGGATGCGTCGTCTGAAGCGATGAAGTGATGGAAGACAGTGGAAGCCAATCTTGAAAAAACGTAAGTGTTAAGTTGCCTTGTCAACAGTAGCCCACCAACGATATTCTCCCCCACTCAATGACTGCCTGTAAATCGGGTGGAAGGTCGTTCACACTGTCCGTCGTCTTGATGACCCCAAACATACGTGTCAAACCATCTACGCTGTGGTCAGACAAAAGGAAGTGGTAAAGGATGAAGTAGGTTGACCTTTGCCAAGGAGATCGCCCTTCACACCTTTGACTAGGCCCCGTAGCGAGTCGACCCGAGCAGAAACTTCCTTGGCAAATTGCTTGCGACCATCATCCCGCGTTCGGTCTGCCTCCTCGCGACGCTCAGCGTCCTCGAGCTCGTCGTCAGTCAGAGTGGTGGGGTCCGAGAGCAAAAACGACTTGATGACAGGAGATGATGCAATAGTTGCTGAAGACATCAACGAGTGGAGATATGCCCTTAAAGTTAATCGGTTCTTCTCTCGAGCAAGGCGATGTGAAGGCGAGGCAACAGAAGAAGAGTCATTGATTCCAGGTGGGGGTAGTTCAAAGGAGGCTGAAGTGTTGCTAGTTGTCGGACTGAGAGGCGCCCGTGAACTGACGTATGTACGATCTTTAGCGGGGGGCGACCGAATTTCTTCGTCAGGGTGAGCTTTGTGTAGCTGAGTTTGACTCTCAGTGTGAAAGGGAAATTGGTGAGCTACGAGACTCACCTCGTTATACAACGTCCTAAAGTCTCCATACCTGCGAGAAACGTACACGTCTTTAAAGTGTGATCGCCGGGTACGAATGATAAACTCCTGCAGGAAAGCGCAGTCAAGGCAGGGTAGTGGCACGTGCAGATGATGCGAGCGCACCTCATGAGCTTTACTCCTTACGCGCCCTCTGTCGACGAGCGTTCTCACACAGACAATATTAACCTCGAACACGTCCTTTTGCTTCATCAGCTTGGCATGACGCTTTTGCGCTATCGCCTCTAGTCTGTTTAGGTCTGACTGACTTAATCGCATAATCTCCTCTTTCTCAACTGTTTTTACGGCATAATTTAGGAACAAACCGAAGCTGCGCTCAGCTTTAGAAATGAGTTTTGTCGCCCCTGATGTGTTCACTGGTTCATCGTCAAGGATGGGTGTAGAGTTGAGATTCCGAGAGAGTAGAGAAGAAACGAATGGTTGGACTTTGTCCGGGAAAAAGTCTTTGGGAGCGGCGGCAAGGAAGGGAAACGTGAGGACGAATTGACGGAAGAGATATCGTAAGAATGGCAAGTCGACGATAGGGGCATCCTTTGGAGGTGGTGAGAACGGGGGTCCGAGATATGATAGAGTAGATGTAGCGGAATTGTTTGCTGCGGAAGTGATGGCTTCTATTTCTCGAGTAAATTGGAGCTGGATTAGAGACTTTTTGAGATAATGGGCTCTTATTGGAGTTAGTTCAAGCGGATCATGGTCATTGGGAGAGCGAGCAGCGGTGGATGAGCTGAGGGATGGAGAAGGGGATACGTCAGACTGCATTGCTGTACAGTAAAGCGAAAGTCAGAAAATATAAAAAGGAGTGTATCAACGGCATGATCGGACCGGATGATCCGGTTATCAGTTTACAGGTAGGTTGTCATGTCACGGCACATACACTTGTTCCCCACCATAAGTTCTGCCGTTCTCGTCTAAAAGCTTCTTCAGCCGAAGCGCAACCCGTCTTACGCCTTCTTTGCACTCATCCAACCCCCTCCAATTCCCCGCTATAGTCCAGCACTCCGAACACGCTTTGGATGCCGTGTTCACCGTTTCCAGCTCCAGCTCTCCACGCGAGTGCAGAGCAGTGAGGACATCTACGAGCCGACTAAGCCCCGCACTCCACGAGGCGATCCCATTTGTGGGGTTAATAGTTGTGTCGGAGACTAGATATGAGGACGAAAGCCCTAGGCACTGTCGAAGTGCGGCTTGGTCAATCGTCGACGACGTTCTCGACATTGAGCTTAACACTTCGACCACATATGTTTCGTAGTTAGTCGGGGGCATCGGTTGTTGTGCTACTGGCTGTAACGAGTATCACATGTCAACATTTATCTGATATACATGGATTTGCCTTCTGCATTTTCACTCACCTCCATGGTAATGCGGTTTGATGTATGTTCGTTGCCACCTGCCAAGGTCTTGTTGCTGTACGTATACGAGTAGAATATATAAAGTGATGCGAACGTTATGAGGATTTCTACTGCTTTCTTTGATTAACAGCCAATTTATACTTGCCTGAGTAGTAAGTGACGTCTGTGCCGCGTTTCGATTCAAGCCCTTCATCGGATCGCGTCGAAGATGGGGTGGTGAGCGGAAGCTAAATCTCCTGTTGCTATATTGAGGGGCGTGAACGACGACGAGACACGCGTGAAAGAGTTGGTCAGAGCGCTAAAGCGCTGAAGCCACCGAGTCACACGAAGGTTTCGTTCCTTGCTTGACGCCGATGAAGTCGAAAATTGAAAATCGAGCCGCGCCCTCTTCATCCTCCTCGGCCCGTCACTCCCACACGCCCAGGTTTTGCCTCTGCTGGCGGGCACCGCCATGGCAGCAGTCTGCCCTTGCTGTTCTTCCAAGTCCACACAGAGCTACGGGCGTTCTTCCGGCACCTCAGAAGGTCTTGGACTTGGACCTTCGTACCTGGTCTTTGGATGAATTGGGTGTTCTCGTCGTGTCGCTTCATTATTCTCCATGCCCCCGTACTGTAATATTTTCCCTCCAATGTCCTATTTTGAGCCTGGGAATAATCGACTGACTATTCGTGAGCCTATCGTCTGGACGGTGCGCAATACTGTACTATACTGTCCGTACTGACCAATCTGGCAGTGTCAACCGAGATGGCTCCACCCACGTGTGCATATTTTCAAATGTAATTTGGGATTTTCATGCCATGCCATGCCAGCCACGAGTTCACAGTCGAAAATACGCGTGGCAATTTGTCCAAAAATTTCCTACTGTCCCACGTTGCCATTCCCCTACACTGAATAGCGAGCTAATTGCTGAAACCCCTGCCTCCTCTCTGTCCGATCGCCTGCAGCTAGCCGTGAACATGTCAAGAGCATTTAGGAGTTCCCAGTAGCATCGTTGCATCAAAAAATGGCATGACGAGGCCAGGTTCGCCCAGGGGACAGCACTGCTAGGTAATGAGAAGGATCTTGATCCGATGCCCACACTGTGCACCCAAAACGCCTCCTGGGTTTTGGGTGGCGAGTACCCTTGTCGATACATTAGTCGCCTGTTTCTCACAAGAGCCGACCATCATCGCCTCGTGTATAGGCGGACATTCGATGGGCACCCGGCTGCATGTTATCGTGCAACAAAGATGAAATTACATTGCTCCATTTGTCCTCGTTCGAAACAGCGAGTATATCTCCACTTGGTGCGGGTGTTCCATCTCGAATACTGACGGTTATTACGAGGAATGCGAGGTGTTGTACAAGCTGCATTTTATTCGACAACCTTCTGCGAATTAGTGAATTGCCTTGCAATGAATGAGGGTTCTATTGTCAGGATTGGTTATTGGGAGTGGAGATAATCTAGACAAGTACCTACATCATTGTCTATATGCACACCACGATTACAGTACGACGAATGAGATTTTTTTGCGACCCTCGCCCCCGCGTGCTGCCAGTGACACGAAAAACGGGGGGGGGACTCAGGCGCTGTAGCAGTTCTATGCTTTCATCGGGGTTGGGAAAAATCTACAGTATAGTCTGTTTAGTAACCCCCTTTCAAAACAAAGTAGAGCTTCTTCATAACTCTCACCTTCACTCAAGAAATTTTTGGAATGTATATAATACGCCGGCGCCGGTACCGCGTTGAGGGGGATCGAGGAGGGAAGAAAGGAGGAGGCGGAGTAGGTGGGACAGTGGTGGAGCTGCCGGTGTTTATTGTGAAAGTGGAACAAACATTTTCATGAGCCAACGTTGACACCGGGCGCAAAGCACTTTCACTTCAACATCCCAGGTTCATCCCACAAGTTCCCATCGTCCCATCGGAGTTGGAGCTGCATCAAGATTAGGTCAGTCCCAAGTTATACGGGTGTCTCCGCTTCCCCTATATCATACTGTGATGCTGTTATTCGGACTCTCGATTCTTCATCTCCCTGGTGCCTGTTGGGGAACATCGCACTCAATGGGCGCCTATGGTCCAGATCTCTATGACCACCCTTCGGACGACATGCGAGGTCCTCTGGGGGCTAGTTATCATCGAAGGTTACGGGGGCCGACCTCAGGCCTCAGGGGCGATGTGTTTTTTTACAGCGCTCCTGGAAAGAAAACAAAGCCGCCCACTTCACAGCAGTCTTAACGGCGATGATCGAGGAGACAAACTCATAATTCATTCTCGTTTATGATCAGTTCATTGCCATGGTTGTTAAGAGTCATACCTGAAGGGAGAGAGGTGCTCCGTGGCCCCGCAAGCACCTTGTCCCCATCGGCAATGAATCGCTCGATCATCCTGCTCAACGCGCAACTGATTACCTGTCAGAGGTTCCACACTCCACCCACCTCTTCTGATCCACGACTTCGTCTTTTGCTTCCCATGCAATGCTTGCGCCGAGATAAATGGGACTGTGTGAGGAGGTCGCCAAACTGTTGAACACAAGAATATCCATCCGTGCTATGCCAAGTGGGTCAGTCGATCCTTTTGATCACAATAGCGCGATGCACTGGATGAATCGGGGGTATGCTTTGTGCGCGTTGTCAATGCTGCCAACGCGATAATGAATACCCACCATCACTTCGGCAACCTCCGCTGTGAAAATCAAACCGTAAGATAAATCTAGATCGGGGCTTGTCATCAATCATCATCATCGCATGGCCTCCATCATGTTCGTGCTTTGACTGTTCCTGACAGAATGCCATCCCATGACGAGACGGAGAAGGTATAATTTGCATGAACAAGGGGATTATATTTTCGGGAGGGTAAAGCGTGAATCCATCTAGTGGTGTCATGTGTGTAACCTAGGCCTAAGGCAATTAAGCCATGATTGAGAGCTCTGTAAATCACCTTCGTGAACAGGCACATGAAGGTCATTTTGTGTCACGTGCACTTGAACTGCTTTTCAAAGTAAGCCTCGAAGACAATATGATTTCGCGGTATCTACTGATACAATAGCAGACACAAGAGCTACAGAACAGAAACAGTCATTAGCATTTCATGCGAAGACCTTCCGCGGTAAAGAAGATAAGTCAGAACATGTAATGATTCCGGATAGACGATTTTCCTCAAAGAAAATCTCCGTAGAGGGAGTCTTTTGGTCATCCCAAAGGTGTGCCCGGGAATGGAGGGGAAAGACCGTGAGACACACCTTAACGAGCTTTGAAATACTCGTCGAGAACATGACGGGCTTCGGAATCTTCTCCATACTCCCTAACAACGACGCACGAACAACCGACAATTTTGCGAGCATTGCCATCGCGGTCAATCTTGCAGAGGCCCGCCCATTTACCCAGGACCTTCGCATCTCCAACCTTGATGAGAGGAATGGTATGCGTAGCGCAAAGCGCTTCGATGAGCTTGATGTACTCCGCCTCTGTGCAAGTCTCGACGAGTACACAAAGGTGGGCCTGACGCCTATCTAGAGCCTTTGCGCACTCACGGAGGCCACGAGCAAGGCCATCGTGTTTAAGAGACTTCTTTAGGACTTGCTAATCATCACAAGAAATTTCAGAAGCACATATTAAGCGAGGAACAGTGCTGTTTACCTCGAGTGCCTCCTCAACAGATAGCTTCCCTTTGGGCGCTTCTGAGACTTCAGCAACTTCAGCGGCTTCAACTTCAACATTATCTCCAGCGTCAGACATCCTAAACGTGAGAATTTGTCACGAAAGTAAAGCAATGATAAGTGGTTGCACAGAGAAGAGCATACTTTTTGGTTCGATAGTAAATTAAAACACGACTATGGGTGATGTCTTCGTCCGCCTTCGTTGATATGAGCAAAAATTAGGGTTCAAGACACTGGTTAGGATATGGTTGTATTTTCAAAGTCAGCTCGGCAATTACCGATAATGGGAATCGAATCCGCCTCACGTCACGTAGATATGACCCTTGCTCTCAAAAGTTCTATAATCCGATAACAATGGTCTGTACACAAGTGCTAGCGTGAAAGATTAAGGGAAGCCTGACCTCGTTATAGAGTCTAGCTTATGTTTATACAACCGTCTGTGCTGAACGTACGGTGTCCTCGAACACTCACGACTTCCCTTCTTCCTGACTCAAAACCCCCTCGATCAAAGCACATGGCGATGCCGTATGGGACATTTCTTGGACTGCGAAAGATAACGCGGTTGTATCAATTTCAGCCGACGGGGTAATCAAGCGCTGGAACTCGACTTCGGGCCAAGTCATGCGCGCGGCACCTCCCCACACCCTTGGTCTCGTTTCGTTGTCCGTCTCCCCTGACGGAGGACATGCTTTGTACAACAGCATTGACGGGACAACTTTCCTATGGGATCTACAAGATGGCGCGGTCGTTGGAAAATATGAGAGTTATACGCGTTCAGGAGCAGAACCATGTGAGTCCATTTGTCCAGCATCCTATTTCCGTAATCACAAAAGGTCTGCTTAACCTTTCATCTTTCAATAGCGTGGTCAGTATCCCTGAACCCCAAAGGTGGCACATATGCGGCTACTGGTGGCTCAGGAAACGTTACTATCCATTCCGCGGAACCAGAAACGTTTGGCGAGCAACGTACTATTCTGCAGAGTGGACGGGGTAGGTTCGGAATGCGGTGCAGTCATGTAGGTATTTACCAGGCGTCGTTACATGATAGATCACTGATCTTGTATAGAGTCCTGATGGCTCTCGTGTTGCATTATCCGTGGACAGTGGCCAGATCTTCGTTTTTGACATCGCATCAAGCGCCCTTACCTCCACGTTTACATCACATGCTATGGCTGTTCGCTCCTTGTCATGGTCCCCTGATTCGCAGGTCCGTGCGCATGTATATGTCACACACGTAGCTGATCCACGCTGCAGCTTCTCCTCTCGGCTTCTGAGGACAAGCGCCTTATCTTGCACGACGTGCGCACAACATCATCCGGTCGGCCAAGCTCTGGCGCTGTAGCCTCACTTACTGGGCACTCCTCGTGGGTCCTGAGTTCGGATATATCTCCTGACGGACGACTAGCTCTGTCCGGGTACGCATATTGCGACAAGTCCTACATTCTCATTGACAATTTGTTATAGTTCTGCTGATAAGACTGTCAAAGTCTGGGATCTGGCAGCTCGTGCAGCTGTCTCAACGATCGCGGACACTCAAGAAGTCTGGGCTGTGTCATGGCAGCCTTCCTCCGCTGCAGCATCATCGACTGCGTTTGTTACAGGAGGTGAAGACGGTGCTGTCAGATGGGCGAAAGCAGCTGGAACTGGTTGAGGTCGATTCTCTTCACTGACTTATCCCGTAAGTGGCGTGAATGAAACAAAGGAGGGAGGTATTTTGTTGAGGGGGGGCGATTAGTTCCGATTGAAGTCGCGTGTTTGGTGCAGATCGTTTCCCCGCTCATAGAGTATTTGTATTGTCACCTCGAAAATAGCTTCCTACCATAGCCGTCAAAAGATCGGACCTGACCGCGCCTTGGCGGATAACAGCAACTCAGGGGGTGATTAAGGAAATCTTGCAGAGATCGAAAAAGTAGTACAGTAAATCGGGTAGCGAAAGACGGATATATAGAGAACGCGCTGTGTAAAATAGTGAGAACGTGAATGCAGTGCAGTGGTATAATAAAGTGGTGATCGTAAGTCATGTCCGCTGTCCTTCTTTGTTACACACAGGACAACCCTGCCTAAATTTCGCACGAACCATTGCCGTGCTGAACGCGGTACGATCGTTAGCGCGGAAACAATGCATCACAACAGTTATAAGATACGCACTATGCAATCCTGTTGCTGATACCCCTATTGGATCTGCCTCCGGGCGTTACACTAGCCACTACAGGATCTGGGGGAGGAGGAAGCTCATCGCCACAGTCCACATGACGGGCGTGAACAGCGTGGCGACATAGGAATAACAATACAACAGATGACGACGACTCCTGTAGTGGCAGATCGCATACAGGACAAAGTGTTTTCGCTGATGACGTTCGTGAGCCATCGCAGCACAGTAGAAAGCAATTGAAAGCTCACAAGTTATGAGGAAGCCACTAGTTTGATCACGATGCAGTCCTTTCGCTAGATCTGCGCTATCGCCGTGCAGGATAGCCTGGCAACCTTCCAGCAACGATATTTGGAGATTGAAGTCTTGCAAGATCTTAATCAGCGCAGGCTTAAGTCCGGGTATCTCTAGACCATTCTTGATACGGCGTATGAGGCGTATGGGGTCGATTTCAGCCCCAACATTCTCAAGCAAGCCACGGATGAATGCTGCGCGGAGTTGTAAAGCGAAGCGAAGGATAAGGGAGATAACACACGTGGTCGAGTCTCCGAGTACTTGAGTAGATCTTCCCATAGATCATCGTCATTTTGATCTTTGGCGAAGTCAATGGCCTATAGCGATCGACGTCAAGGCAAGCGACACAACGACATCCGCAAACATACCCTATTAACATCTCCTAGGCGTTCGATTATGAGGTACAGTGCTTTCTTATTGTCTCCCATTCGACCAAGTAAGAATACCATTTCTGGTACAAGGTCACGTTCGGAGCATATTCTGTATGCCTAGATGGGATCGGCTTCGGATGATCAGAAACATGACCATAGAATCTAGGCTTACCGCTTCGGGGTTGTACGTGCTTGCACGCAAGAAATCAACGAGCTTGGCCGGCGCATGTTCTGCGTAGAGTTCCACCAGCGTATCGGCAAAGTCAGAGATTAAAGATGCGTCCTTCTCGAACAGTGCATCGAGATATAGGAAAAGGAAACGTGAGCGACTACGTAGTTGCTGCACAACCCTCGTTATCTTTCCAAGATGTGAGGGGTGTAATTCATGAGGAAGATAACGAAGCGACTTACAGGGATGGAATGAATGTGATCAACAAGGAGAGTAATTGCAGCACCCCGCTTATTCGGGTCAACGCTCTTTTGCTTGCTCATGAGCTCGTGATCGAATTCGACGAGAAGCAAAGCTTGATCCTGTACTGCTGTGAATAAATTGTGCTCGCGAATAAGTTCAAAAACATTTGGTCGTCGCAACCGGATGAAGAAAGGAAGCGCTTTCGCTGGCTGGCGATTGGCGGTATACCTTTAGAATATGTCAGGGAGAAATGAGAAAGACTTAAGCTGCTAACTTACAGTTCGGCCAAACACTCCATCAGAATGACGGCGTCGGGTACCGTGGGTATAGGGAAAGCCGTTGACTTCTGAGAAGACGGAACGCAGCGGTCTAATTCTGACTGAATGGCTACGATTACCGCAGAGATATCGTAGATATCTTTTGGCCAGTCATGAATTGTTCGTCGGAGAGCCTTAAAAAACTCGTTCAGCAGTGAAATCCCAGCTAGATGAATTCCCGTACCTGCCGATCGTTCGCCAGAAAATGAGCAAGGATCATTTCATACACGAGACGACCGAGTCTCGGCTTGTCGGTGGGGATATAGGGGATGATCGCCTGTGATATCAAGTGTGAGCAACTTCGTCACTTTTATCAGCTTCGGCACTGACTTGCAATTGTTGCTTCTGCGCAAACACAAATATCCAATCTTCCCATCGTTTAGTGTCCTGTCCGCAAACCTTCGAGAAAAGTTTTGCGGCCTTGGTAAACTCGCCTGTAAAATATTCAGGGAAGCCCAAACATGATGAAAATATGTCCTTACCTTCACTAACAAGGTGTTCGATGTAACGCTGTCCTATTTCTGTTGCATCGATAGTCTCCATGCCTTCGCTCTCCATAATTTCGATTTGCTCTAGGGCCTCTTCATAACGCTTCCTCTCAACCAACCACGCAATGTGATCTTTCCGGTCTCTAGGGCGAGCGACGATGATGTCCTTGGGGCTAAGCACGAGGTATCCTTTTGTCTTTCCTGTGCCATCCTGGTCAAACTCTGCTAGAATGTAGTCATTGCAACTCCAGGCCCGGAATCCCGTGACAGTAAGCGCATCCGTCGAGAGCTCCTCACCCGCTCGAGAAATGATTCTAAGCTCTGGACGCTCTGCGGTCTTACGCGCTTGTATGGCGCGATCATCCGTAGCTTCATGGAGGAATGAAGTATCGGCAGGAGTATAGGCCAAAACAAGGAGGGATGTGGGGGCAGCCACAGACGAAGTGCTCGAGGTGCTGGCGGCGCGAGTATGTGTGGGTACAGGGAGGTTGTGATCCGTCATTACTGGCGACAGAGGGAGAACACCAGCTATCATACAATCTAGCTGAAAAAACGCAGTGATCTCGACCAACAAGGGAGGGAGATTCGCCGACGAGGAAGAAGTTGAGGTCCGAGGCCGTGCCCTGATCCGGGCGATCTTGATGGTGTCTGCCCAGGCAATGAGAAGTGTAGAGTCATCTTGCCAATTGAGAGTGCACTTGAACAGGTCCGGACGTGGGCTGTCTGACTGTCGTTCGATGTAGTTTATTCTAGTTTGCGACGCAGTGTCATAAATTTTAACACCCTGTATGATCAGCTGAATCGTTATACTCGTTGAATCAGGTGTCGGGACACTGACAAGGTCATTAGCCCACGCAATCAGACTACCTCGCCACCGGATGTGCCAAATCGGGCCTTCTCCTAGATGCAACACCGTCTCCTTGTGCCCCAGCCAACCTTTCTCGTGCATCGAAAGAGTACCAGCCATGCCCCCACATACGACTGCACGAGAGCCTTTCTTCGCGAAGTTTGGCTCAAGTGCTAAGCTTCTCAATGGGCGTTTCATATTGAAAACATAGGACTCTGAACCAGAAATGGAATGAACGAACACCTGTCCTGGCTCGAAGAATTAGGTAGGGAGAGAGAGAGAAGTAGGGCTCAAATGTTCACCATCCATTGAGGCTGTGCCAATAAAATCTGCGGTGGTATCGAAACACATGTCCACGACCGACGCTGTATGGGGTTTGAATGTCTTGATACGTTTGCCTGTCAAGTCCAAGATATGTGCAAATCCATTGTGTGAACCGAGTGCCTGCATAGCAAAGTCAGCGGGGACAGTTCAGAAATGAGAATATTCCTTACCAAGTATTTGTTGGATACTGCAAGAGCAGAAGCAGAATCTTTCTTGAATAGATCTTGATATGCGCCGCCGCCGAACCGCTCATATTTTAGTGCTGGTTCGTCGTCCTCGTCGTCATCTTCTTCATCCTCCCCTTCATCTTCATCTTCATCATCATCCTCTTCTCCGTCTGTTCCTTCGTCGTCACTATGAGGTCGACTTGCCGTTGTGCTTGCCGTGTCTTCGTGGTAAAGCTCTCGTTTACTTTCGGCATGTGGTGATACAGCCTGCGGTATGAGCTGCACGACAGGAGAAACACTAGCATTACTGGCCACTCCGTCATCGGAGGCGTGATCTTCAGGGTGTGGTGAGACATGTTCTGAGGGGTCGGTGTTCGTGGCCGTCGGGACAGACGCTTCGAGAGGACGAACATGACTCCCCCCCGTTATGTCTGCGTCTTCTCCGTGGCCATTGAGGTGAGTCTGACCATGATCGTCGGTAGACATGAAAGGTGCGTGAACCCAACAGGGTTCGGGATGGACGCGTTATTAGAGCTAGCGCCCAGTTCCCAAGTTGGCTTATTACCCAAACTGCGGCACGCGCGTCTCGTCATGGCCGCGTTGTCGACCTCTGAGCGGAGAATATCTCAGTCCTCGTCAGTGTCCCCTTATGCATTGCATATGACATCTTTATAATATACTTCCATCCCGCAGAATACCATGTTTCGGACTGAGTGCTCTTTGTGCGTCCCGTCTGTCATCTTACACCATATATTTACTCAACGACTGTTTGAAGTCTTCACTTCCGCAATATTCCCCCCTAGACTGCGTGCTCAGACATATACACCCCCGTTTGTTCTGCGAGTCGGATTCGGTGCGATATTTGCTGGTGCTGGTTATGTGTTGGCCTCGGGCGACTCGAGAAATGGGAGTGGCATTACTACAGGTAACTGCGCATAGAATCACCTGACTTCCATCATTGACCTTGGAACTCCAGCTTGGTCACTGAGCTACTTGGTTCTCGAGCAGTTTTCACTCGGGTTTCAACGCTCCCTCCGACTTCCCCGCAGCAGACTTTCTCTCGCTCTTTCCAGCGCGACCGCTGCTACAGCCTTGTTATATGGAACGGAGCATTTTTTCCTCGGCGACGAGGAATTCGAAATGGATTAAAGTGGCGTACGGAAAGTGAGACGCTAACTTTCTTGTTACAGCCACCTTCCTTACCAACAATACAAGTGTTTGTTATGCTAGTCACATCTCTTTCGCCTACAGAATGTTCGCCCTTTACAGCCCCGTCCATTCGAAACCAGATCCGATCGTCATCGTCGCAGTTAATGGCAATTCTCGCGAGCTAGGACCGACAGAGACCATATAGCCGCCACTCTCCGCGACCCATCTTTCTGAGCTCTCGACCCACGATGATATCGCATATTTGTCTAAGCGAAGCTCTACAGGCCCACTTTCACCAGCCTTCAAGAATATTTTCGAGAATGCCTTCAGGGTGAGCGGAGGATGGGCCAAGGCTGAGTGCGACGGCCATGAGATGTATAATTGGGCGATCTCGGAGCCAGCTATATTTCCGGTGTTCTTCACTGTGAATTTGACTGTAACGGCGATGTCACCCTCGCTCCTGCTTGGTTCTGATAATGTTAGGTCCGAATACTGGAAAGTCGTGTAGGATAAGCCATGTCTGTGGAGCCATTAACAGCTAAATAGAAAGCCACCCCAAAACTCGCGTACCCGAAGGGAAATGCAGGGACGATGCCTTTGTGTTGATAATGCTTGTATCCCTGGGAGACTGTAAGTTTCCAGGACAGAAGTGTCTCCGTAAATTAGGCTACTGACTACAAAAATATCCTCGGCATATCGAACCTACGCCAACGTGAGCACAGAACGTGTAGGATACGTTGGAAGAGTACCTTTCCATCCTCTACATTAAAGTGTCCGAAAGATGGGACATCCTCTAATCGAGCCGGGAATGTGATCGAGAGCTTGCCTGAGGGATTCACTTTACCGAACAGTACGTCTGCAATGGCATCGCCTGTTGCATTTCCCAGATACCATGCGTGAACAATGGCGGGGACGGAATCTACCCAGGGCATGGTGATTGCTGATCCCTAAATGGCATCAAGTGAAGTGAACATTAAAGAAAGAGACCCGTGGTTGCAACATCTCTTACTGATTGTGTAACGACAATAATTTTAGGATTAACCCCGGCCAATCGCCGGATAAGTTCATTCGTCTTCCCAGGCAGGTCCAGCGTAGCACGGTCGTAACCCTCTGATTCCCTTGATATCCACGACGCATCAGGGCAATTCCGAACAGAAATTGGCAATGGGCCCTTACCAGTCACTATTCAGCCCTATGACGGCAATGACAGCATCTGCATCCTTAGCGGCTTCAACAGCGCTTTCGAGGAGCTCTTCGGGGTCATGCACTTCAGCTCCCCCTAAGCGGACGCCAGCGATGATATCCATCACGGTCTCGCTCTCGTCTCCGTCTGCAGGTCCCCGGACGTTGCAGAACTCGACGAAAATGTTGTGCGCCTTTTGGGCAACAAGCTGAACAGTTCCCTTCTCTTCCTGCGTGCCAAAACCAAAGAACTCTTCTCCTCGACGTTGCCGTGTCCAGTTGTCGATCACAAGTTTGTCATCTACCCAAAGCTGAACCACGGATGACTTGTCAGAATATTTCCTATTAGATACTGTTGAACGCAATCCACCTTGGCCCTTCCCGCGGCCGTAAGCCCAAACTCAAAGACTGTGTCCTTCTCGCGGGGTACCAGCTGGCCACGCAATCTTAGCGTCCATCTGCGTGTGCCGACTTGGGGGCTTGTGTGGTCAAGCAACATACGCGTCTCGTCGATCACCTTTGTATAGACCGATTCTTCCACGACGACCATACTTTCATCGCTTTCGTGTCTATGCCACGTTCCCAACCAGCCACGCTCTCCTGTAGTGGTGAGAATATCAAAATCAAGGGTGGGAAGTGTGATAATCCCTGCGAAGTATTTGTAGCCGAGTCTCAACAATTCTGAAGATGATAAACTGACCTCGAGCCCCCTCACTGTATGCAACTTGTACACCCTCGGGCAATGCGCTGATAATTCCGTCATACGGAGACACGAAATACGACGGCTTCAGCGCCGCAGAACCGCCTCCCGATAAAATTCGTCCCTTGGCGTTTCCTCCAACTATTGCTATTTTCTTTAGGCTGTGAGCTTGAAGAGGAAGGGTGGCATCCTTGTTCTTCAACAGGACGATAGACTCTCCAGCAACTTTACGCATCAGGGCTTTATCCTCCTCTGAGTCTGACGTGCGCTCCTGGCCGTCTCCGTCAAGCACCTGAAGTTATGAATTTGACGCCTAGGCAAGTTATGAAAGATCGCCACTACGAACCTCGGGCGCTTCTCTGGCACACTTCTGGACGAGTTCAAGGACTTTTTTTGCACGCTCTTTGATGGTATTGACACCAACTTTCTTGGCCACAATACATCTCTCAACTTGTTCCAACGTGCGCCACTTTTGGAGCCCGGGCATTTCAAGGTCGAGCCCAGCATTGATCGCGTGATCCACGCTGTATGTACCGAACCTGGAAACGGTTCAGTAGACGAAGAAATATCGCTTGTAAGAAAGCTTTACCAATCGCTCATGACCAATCCGTCAAACCTCCACTCCGTTCGAAGGATATTCCGTAGGAGGTGAGGGCTCTCTGAGGCGTGAGGACCATTGACGCGGTTGTAACTGGTTGGGCATCAGGGCCAACTCGAACTCAACGCGCGGCCTCGGGAAAGATTTTCGACGCAGACGTACGCTGTCATGATCGCCCAGGGCTGTGCGTATTTCTGCGCCAGCATAAATGGCATTAAATAGATCTCTCGGAGAGCGCGCGGGCTCAATACGCTGTCATATCCCATACGCTCATTCTCTTTGTCGTTGGCTCTGGGATTCGGATCAGCACAAGCATTCGCCCCCACCGGCACGCCCAATGGCCCTTACACGAAATGCTTGATAGTTGCGCCTATGCCCCCACTCTGGACTCCTCTGATGTATGCCGAGGAGATGATGCCGGAGAGATGTGGATCTTCTGAAAAGCTTTCGAAGCTCTACAGATGAAGGGCGTGTATAAGCGCCTGAGCCGCGGGGCTGAGGTATGTGCCATGTGCTCACACGACCGCCAAGTGGACTCTGGAAAGACAGTCAAAAGTTCGGAACAGGCCGATGACACGTCAAAGTCACGCACACGCTGGGTGTTGCATGTAGGGGCTAGGATTAGGGAAGCGGCTCTGAGTTTCGCCTCGGAGGCAAGTAGTTTGAGTCCGATTTTCTCAACAAGATCGCGGTCCCATGTGGACGCCAGAGCCGTAGCACACTATTTCTTATGAATTCAGGTTGAAGAAATTGCAGCAGGTAAGCTCACTGGAAGGCACTTTGCCGGCGTGCCCATGAAGAAACGACTGCCACGAATACCTTGAGCACGCCCATGATGAAATCTCTCCCTATCTATCGACAACTAGAGCAGTCTCGCACCATTCGGACCATCACTGACCTGTTTCTTATAAGACGATATGGACATGTCAGCCGTGAAAAGGGTCTCACTTTGATAGCTGGGATGCCAAGTCGTTCGATAGCAGCGGTGTGCCATAGTCCAACTCCAGCAATCAACATTACCGTCTCTTCGACGGACAATTTGTCAACGATTCCATTAATATCGGCGTTAGCAAAGTCTGAAGGAGGCATGAGTGGCTGGTACTGGTACGTGTCACTAAAGTAGGAAATCGAACAGCGTTCCTCCCGGCTCCAACGCACCGCGTTTTGCCGTCCGCGGCGTCAATAACGACTCGGACAAGCGCTAAAGGTGGTGCTCGTGCTCAGCTATCCCGCTACCCCGCACACACCCTCAATTCAACGATATCTCTTCTGTTTCTCCAACGTCCTCGTCACCGTCGTCATGACTAGTTGGCGGCCGTTCCTTCTCAATAGGCGGAGGTGGGGGCATTTCCATGCCCGAGCTTGATGGAGCACTCAACCCGGCTTCCTCTGCGTCGTCAGGGGCAAGTTGTGTGTCTCCTGGTCCAGCGCCAATAGCTTCCCGGCCACGTAGGACTCCTTCAGACTCCAGAGGGGCTGGAGGGAACTTGAATTCCCGGTCCATGGTTCCATGTCTAGCTCGCGGGGGACCCTTAGCCTTTGTGGACCTCGGCGATGCAATGTCATCAGATTCATCCCCATCCGCGCTCTCCTCCAGTGTTGGCTCGAAGGTTTGACGTACCGCCTTGGACGATTCGGAACTGGCTGGAGGTATTGGGCCTGGAGACGTAGGTGTCCGGGATGGCGCGGGCATCGAGGCACGATTCGCAGCCTTCGCTGCTTGGGCACTTTGAGGAAGAGAAGCTTGGGACATGGACTGCGGGCGTGTGAAGGGTGCCGAGTTCATTGGAGAGGACTGAGTAGTACCGAGATAGAATCCCGAAATAGGTACCATTCTGAGGATTCCGTTAGCGAGGTTGTTCATCAGGACTAGCCAATGAGCTCACTTTTTTTCGGCATAACAAGCCAGAATCCATTGAGGCTGAACAATTGGTATACTTAATTGGAGTGCTCGTTGATATTCAACCCCAGGGGCACTAGAGATACTACCAGAGGTCTGCGCGCCGGTTGGCGTGGCAGCAGGACTGGTACATACAAAGTGGGTGGTGTCAATTTGAATCTTATCACTCGACTTTGCCTGCATTTCCTGCAATGCCAACTTCGCGTTCTCTAATAAAACAGAGTCCTGTACGTTTCCGAAGCATACTGATATGCCAGACGTGTCGGTCATGGTGTGAGTCCGGACGCGAATAAGATTTGACTGGAAGATCCCAGCGGTCGTACGCATGACAAGACGAAATGAATAGTCGGTGTTAATATCGAGACCTGATAGTTTCGTAGAGAAGTTGTGAAGAGGTGATGGTATGGCTGCAAGACGTTGGCCATTCTTATATATGTCAAGGGATCGCAAGGAAGCCGTTGCTAGTTCGAGAGGCGGCCATTCCAGCGTCACGGACGTTTGTGTAACATTGCGAAGCTACGGTTATTGCATTAGCAAAATGCTTTTGAGAAAATGGAGAACTGACATTGATCTCAGGGGCTTTCGGCGTTCTTTGACCAAACTCTTCCAAGATATCGCTCTGCAGCTCCCAGAACTCGCGTTCCCTCTTTTGTTCTTCTGCGATATTCTGCGTGACGGAAATGTTGACAATCGAGCCTGTGGTAGCGCCGGGTGGGAGGAGGAGAGAAGGGAACTCGATGAGGTGGGCACGTTCCCCCAGAAGGATCTAAGTGAGATAGTCAAAGTGAGACTCGACAACGGGTCAAACGTGATTGGCTCACGGCCATGCCAGCATCTGCAACGCAGCTCGCTTCATGAGTTTCGCAATGCAATAACGAGGTGCGCACCCAATTTTCCGACAGTAAACATGAAGCTATCTGGTGAATTGAGTGACATCCTGGGAAACTGAAGAAGGTCTAACGGAGTCTGGGATAGCGATGATGCGTAGTAGTGAACTACAGGATTTTCTCACGCCGGGAAGCGGGCCGTTTCTTTTGTTCTACTACAAGCAGCCTGAGAATCATGGTCACAGCGAATGGAAAGGTGTCTTAGTACTGTACCGTTCTACGTTTAGAATCTGTTTCTTCGTACCTAAGATTTCTCCAGAATGTGGTGAGATAGGGGGGTTAAGTCACACTTTTTTGCATAGGGCTTTTTCACATTTCGCATTGTCCGTAATAATGCATACTTATCATTGTGCCATAGTGCTACGTGAGAGAGCCAATGACGATCCTTCAAAGTCTAGAATCCGTCCGCATCGCAGAAGAGACCACTAAACAAACCATGGCGAGATAAACCACCGACGTGATAGAACAATGGGAGTGGGAAGAGTGCGAGTGCGTACGATTACGATTTCCAATATTTCATATCCCATCATAGGCAAACAAGGTCCATGAGATGCTGAAGAATGAAGACTGTACTCCTTCATTCAATAGTGCCCTCTCGAACCAGGGCTGCGCGACCCTGCAAGCTTCTCTTCGCAGTATCAGCCCGTATTCGAGTCACCACCGTAACCCGGGACATCCTGCCAACATTTATGTTGGTTAGCAGTCTAACCAATTCGAGCCTTCTTCCTAGTATGCCCTGCATGGCCCCCACTTAGGCTTGCAAAGCTTGCTACACTTCCATGGGTCTGGCCTTGCAAGTGTTGCTGCTGTGTGAACTGAGCAGGTAACTGCTGCGCATGCGTGGCTTGCGCAGGCATCATTGAAGGTGCATCGTCGTGTGTGATCCGACGCTGTGGGGGAAGTTGTGGTGGAGTGTTAAGCTGCTGTTGAAATACGCTAGAGGAATGGCGTTCAACTTCTACAGAACTGCGAAACGAACCGCACGAACTTATAAGTGGGCTGCGGATCCTCTTGGAACCAGCTATGTGATAGGGCATCTCTAGCGTTCATTCTCTTGTCAGGGTCGTAAATAAACAATTTGCTAAGGAAATTAATGGCCGTAGGCGGCAAGGAACGTTGTTTACACCAGCTATCGAGACGATTTGGGGAGCTGACAATCAAAGAGTTCACGCTAATGTTCTTAAAGGGCAGAAAGAGACGCACTCATCCAGTCGCTTTACGTTATGGTACTCAGGCGTGTTCCTCATCCCTGGCCATTCCCGTTCTGCGGCAATCAATAATTGTACCAGTGTTTGTGGAACGGCAGGAAAATGCGGTACCCACCATCAGGTTTCCCGAGGACTTCAATGACCTTGAGAAGCTGGTCTTTTTGAAACGGTACATTTTTCTTCGAGTCAAGCTTTGCCTCCTCGCCTTTGAAGATAGGACGAAGGCTGGCCAACTCGGCCATAACACATCCTACTGCCCAACAGTCGACTGCTTTGTGGTAATGCTTCGATCCCATGAGAAGCTCTGGCGAACGGTACCAGATGGTAACCACTACTTTATCCCCCGCAAAGAGAGGTTGCAGAGGTTGATACGTAAGACGAGCGAGACCAAGGTCTCCAATTTTGACCACTCCGGAAGCAGTGATGAGGATATTCGCGGGTTTGAGATCGCGATGTAGTATATGAGAGTCATGAAGGTATAGAAGGCCATTCAATAGCTGATAAATGAGGGATTTGAGCAAGTCATGAGGGATGTGCGAGCGGAGAGTCTGCGAATAATGATGAATTACTTGCTGTAATCTATATCAGTTACTATAATACGGCCGGGAATACGAGGCTCACCAGGAAGTCATGTTCTGCATACTCGAACACCATATAAATGGATTTATCTTCTAATATAACCTCCTTAAGAGCGACAATATTCTCATGGCATATCTCCCTGTTGAGCTATATCACGTTCCGTGGGGCATTTCAGGGATAGCCAGATATTTGAAACGATACACCTACGGCGATTTCACGAATTGCGCTCTGACTGATGCCCGTGTAGGCCGCTACATCACCGTCCTTGTCAGGTTTAAACTTCTTGATAGCGTGGAGTCTGGCATCCTCATCCTTGCTCTGTGCCTTGTAGACTCGGCCGTAAGTTCCAGAGGAGATGAAACCCAGAATGGTGTATTTGGTTGTGACACTGCGATGAGCCTCGTCGCGCTTGGAACGGTAAACCCTCATCACATCATGTTGTGTTGCTTGAGACCAGTCGTCGACCATGAGAGTGAGGGTAGTGGTTTGCTTAGACGCCAGAAGCTACAGTGATGGTACAGTAGCACTGTGATCGACTATCGACTGCTGCTTGATGGCTTTGAACCCGCAGACCCCGGACCGCCAGTCCCGATTACCCGATTACGGATGAGTTTGGACACACCAACTCGCCGCGAACACATACGTGCAAGATGCCTCGACGCCGAGTATCCTACTACTACGACCGTCAGATTTCCGATTACCCTCATTTATGTCTGACTGACTATCCTTGCAGCCGACGTTGGATCGTACTCGTATGGTACGGGTCACCCAATGAAGCCCCTCCGCATGCGGATCACGAATGAACTGCTCACTGCATACGACATGTTGGATAAAATGGATGTCCTAGTGAGTGCCTTTTCTCTCCGTAAGTTGTTATCTCAAGGCAGGGACAGAGAGCAGAGCGTGCAACTCCCGAAGCTATGACAGCATTCCATACCGACGAATACATTCATTTCCTTGCCAGGGTTACGCCGGATACAGCAGAGGAGCTAACGTATAATGGGACGCGATGTGAGTTACACCTTGCCTATAGCTGGATCCGATGGCTGAACACAATCTCCAAGTTCTTGTTGGGGATGACAACCCCGCCTTTGAAGGAGTGTTTGAGTTCTGCTCTATCTCAGCAGGTGGTACTATAGGTGTGCAAGTCGCTTATTGTTTTCTTTGTCACTGTCCAACTCTTGTCACACTTCTGCTAGCCGCTGCAACAAGAATCGCATCGGGCGCAGCGGATATTTCAATCAATTGGGCAGGCGGCTTACATCACGCTAAGAAGAGAGAGGCGTCTGGCTTTTGTTACATCAATGACATCGTGCTCGGAATCCTCGAACTCTTGCGAACATACCCCAGGGTATTGTACATTGACATCGACTGTCACCACGGAGACGGCGTCGAGGAAGCGTTCTACACGACAGACCGTGTCATGACTGTTAGCTTCCATAAGTTTGGAGAGTACTTCCCTGGAACTGGGACACAGGAAGACCGAGGGCGAGGAAAGGGGACGGGATACGCCATCAACGTCCCACTGAAAGATGGTCTCAATGATGATTCCTTCAGGAGCATATACGAGCCGGTAAGCAAGCCCCATGCTGTACGACGATGTTGGCAAAGGTAATCGTCAGCTATAGGTCATTGCCCGTGCGGTAGAAGTTTTCCAACCTTCCGTGATTGTCCTCCAGTGTGGAGTCGACTCTCTTGCTGGTGATAAGTTAGGGTGTTTCAACGTGACTATGCAAGGCCACGCTCATTGCGTTCACTTTGTTCGTGACATGAACATTCCGTTCATTCTCCTTGGGGGCGGTGGATACACTGTGAAGAATGCCTCGCGGACATGGGCATATGAAACCGCCTGTGCTCTCGGGATTGAGAACGACATCGACCTCAATCTCCCATGGAACGAGTTCTTCGATTGGTTTGGGCCACGATACAGACTCGAAGTTGCAGAGAACAACATGGAGGATACAAACCTGAAGGATGGGTCCTTGGATAGAGTAAGGTAAGCTAGAAAACGCCTGGTCGCCTCACGATTTCTCAATCGTAGCAGAGAGGCAGCTTTACAACAACTTTCAGAGCTGCAAGCAGCCCCCTCGGTAGGCCTTCACGACGTTCCTCGCGAGAGCGTCGGGCAACACCTCGGGCTCATGACAGACGACGGAACGCAATCAAGGGATGAGCTAGACGAGAAGCTTGCTCGTAAGCACCCCACCCTAGTAGTATCTGTCAAGAGCCCAGACACTAACGTTCCTCAGAGCACGCGCGTTATGTGTATCAGTTACAGGAAACGGATGCACGTGAACCTGACTCAGATGAATCTGAAGATATTGAGTCCCACCGGTATGACTCCGCCGATTCCTCGGCGAGCCGTACTCGCCAGGGCCGGGTGCAACGCTCAAGACCGAAAAAGCGCATGAGCATTATGTCAAATGAATGGTATGATGTGCCACAGCTGACTCATTTCGGCTACTACGATAGAGGAAACGTAGAAACTGTCGGTACCAACAAGTCCAGCAGGTTAAAGTTCTTCGACAGCAGACTTCGATGGGACGTCGATGCACGGAAGGTTGTCACCAACAGCGACATCCGCCTGAGCGTGAAAAAACTTATGGAAAAGGGCGGGTCAAAGAACGATATCGTTGACATGGATGAAGACGGTATGGAGGAAGAAGAGGGCTGAGAGATGTCCCTTTGTATGCGTCCCAATCCTGCCTCTGGTATGATAGGTGCCATTCTTCGGTTACACGGATTGTCACATACACGTGATCCGTGACATGTTTCGCGCGTATGATACTTTTGCTCTCACGTTTCGGTTACAGTATTCTGTATTCTGTATTTCGAGTCTTACCTTGCTTCCGCATCCTACTTCCGGTCCTCCGGTGCCATAACCAAAATGCCGACTAAACTCGAGATCGAGCGTCAAGAGAAGATAGCCCGGAACAGGAAACTGCTCGATGATTTGATGGGCAGAGTTAGTAAAGAAAATGACGCCAGAGCCAAGCAGCCCGTGGCCAGAACTGCGGGGCGCAAAAGGGTCCCAAATAAACGCAACGCGCCTCCAAAAACGCTTGCGCCACCCTCTTCTGATGGTAACTTGGAGGAGTCCCGCCCGACGAAACGAGCCCGTCCGGAGACTCCACCGCTCGGCATCCGTCGCAGCTCGAGAAATGCGGGGAAAATGCCACCTGACTACCAAGCCGAATCGCAGGAACGGCTGCCCCGTCTTGTCACGACGAAGAAAGGCGCGGACTATGATAGAGAACCAAATCAGCGCTCGGGAAAACGAGTACATGACCCGTATGATCGATGCCACTAGATGACTTGGGGGTGTTTTTTGCTGATACTATGACATAGGAAGACTTTTGGCCCCATCCCAGGTATCCCCGTTGGGACGTGGTGGGAAACCAGGTAGGCATCATCACGTGCCCTTATTTCCGTGTTGCTTTGACTTAAAGCGAGACAGAGAAGATTGTAGCAACGACGCTGTTCATGCGTAGGTTGTGATTGTTTGAGCTACGGCGTCATGAACTTATGTGATGTGCCAGGCCTTGGGTTGCAGGGATATCTGGCTCTAATGATGGAGCCTATTCCGTTGCCCTCTCTGGAGGATACGAAGACGATGTGGACTTGGGTGACTGCTTGTACGTGCTTGTCTGATGCAAATCCTCCCTTTTTGACGTTAGTCTAGCACCTTTACCGGATCTGGTACGATCTTAATTTCGTGACTTGTTGTCCCCATTGAGGATGTCTCTAGGCGGACGGGCTCTGAGGGGAACCAAAGCAAACCCCAAGAATGTGAGTCGCTAAACCTTAAATGGGATGAATTGAGTTATTTGACTGCAATTTCTGCACTTTTAGCTGCGGACTGCACCCCAGAGCTCAGATCAAAGCTTCGAACATTCGTTTAACAAGGCTTTGAAGGTAGCATATCCTCATGTGGTTTATTCTGTCTTCTGATCACCACATAGATATCATCGGAGACAGGAAAACCTGTCCGCGTCATCCGTGGCTTCAAGTTGGACTCGCCATACGCGCCCTCAGAAGGGTACGGTATCCCTCTCTTGTGCGCTAGTGTTGATGACCAATACGGATGCAGGTACAGATATGACGGCCTCTATACCGTTGAGAAGGTGAAGTTCGCGTGTCCCTAGGCACATGCCTGCTCATATGAATTTCGCAGGCCTGGACGGAACGTGGCTTAAACGAGGGCGGTTTCCTAGTTTGCAAGTTCATTTTCCGAGTAAGTTCAAAGGGCTTTGTGAGACTGCTCCTACTTAATTCTCTCAGCGACTGCCAGGACAACCCTCCTTGCCGAGGTATGACGAAGGAGAGGACGGCGAAGACGATGATGACACTGACGACGAGGGTACTACTGAGTCGGTTGAAGACGCATCTGGTTAGGTCGCCCAATGCTTGGTTTTACGCTCTTTGTCTCGATGCTATATGATGTGTCATTTTGCTTTGCTCTCTGCTTGCCCAGATATAAATACTCAAATATAGTTGTATATAAGGTGTGAATAATCAGAAACCTGGGCTTGTTAATATGCGAGACGCACGGTGGAATGTCAGTCGAACCAACTCGAAGACATGAGATTGCCAGCGAGGTGGACACCGACAGCGCTTGGCTCGTTCACGTCTCTACCACTAGCACCGTGGCACCGACCTGAGACCGACCATGAAATGTCTGACAAACATCGTGTTGTCCCACGGCCTCTTGATAAGGCTGGGAGTATACTCACGCATCTCTCGTTCGGCCTTCAGCGCTTCAGCCCGAGCCAAAGGATATGTATCACAGGTTCAAGAGCACTTCTCATATTTTGCTATTCTAATTCCCCAGACTTACGCCTACTCGTACAGCGAACATGAAACATGTCTAAATCATTTAATGTATGGTGTTAAATATCCTGCAACGAAAAAGTGAGCCTTAGCATTCACGCGTAGGCCATAGTCTATCGCATATCCAACGGTGGGATCCAATCTGGGACGTTGTCCCAGGAAAATCGTGGGGCCATGAAGGCAGCGCGCACATTGTCCGGCAATAATGAAGAATAGTTTGGTGGCAACAAAGCGTCGTATGGATTTAAACCTGGCTTGTACGTCGACTTTGCATTTGCAAAGTCGGGGGCAGCAGACTTGGCATGCGGCTGTTGTCCTCTGTTGTGCGATGTGGGCGATGCGGCCTGGCTAAAGGCCACCTGTTGGGCTGGGGCTCGCGCACCAAAGGCAGAGGTTGATTGACCGAATGCAGAAGGTGAAACATTTTGACCGAAGGCAGAGGTGGGGGCGGTAGGCTGGCCAAATGCCGACGTTGGTTGACCGAATGTCGAGGTATTTGGCGCAGGCTGGCCGAACGGCAATGTCGTCGGCGAAGTAGATGACGTGGAGGTTTGGACAAATGCCGAGGCTGAGGGTGTAGGTTGCCCGAATGGAGAAGTTGTGTTATTGGCCATACCGAAAGCAGTTTGCCCAAATCCGGGCCCTGAAGTTGGGCTAAACGCGCTGGGTCTCCCAAAGACTGAATTGGTAGTGTTAGATGTACTGAATGCTGATTGACCTGGTTGCGCCCCGCCAGTAGACCCGCTGAACGCAGACTGTCCGAAGACTGATCCTGAAGAGGTAGTAGGGTTGGTAGCGGTGGTTGTGAATGCTGATGGCCCTGGTCCAGCAAAGGCAGAAAACCCTCCACCACTCGTAGCTGCGCCGCCGAAAGCAGGCTTGGCTATGGAAGGTTGACCAAAGGTGGAAGTCTGACCAAAGGCAGGGGCACCAAAGGAAGGTGTACCAAAGGAGGACGTTCCTTGTTGCTGACCAAACGCCGACGTTGGATTAGAGCTTTGCGTACCAAAGGCTGAGGGCTGTCCAAAAGCAGACGCATTTGTTGCACCGAATGCCGAGGTCGACCCCGAAATCGGGTTTACGGTCCTGCTGTTGGGTGTGTCGTTCCCACCAAGACTATTTCTTTTGGCAGCCTCGAAGGCGCCTTTAATGTCATTTCGTGCATTGGTAAAGACTTGCTCCGCGTTTGCGAAACTATTTTGTTCATGTTGAAGCTTCAATAAGGTCAGGGAATCGTTTCACAGGATGCAGTTGGGGAAACATACATATTCGTTGATATTCCCATTTCGAATAGCAGTGAACGCCCTTAAGCGAAGTTCCTCGGGTGATTCATCGAGTGGCGGTAAAAGGTTTTTCTCGTGCTTCGCAGGTCCATAAGACGAAAGTGGCCATGACGGTTTATCTGCTTTAACATCGAAATCCTTTGTCATCGTATCGAGGCTGGGAGATCACATGTCAGCTACCTCAATGCAATAGAAATGAGTCTGTGGCGTGCCTGTACGGAATAGTCTTCGGAGCATTAGCGGGAGTCCATGTTGAATCTGTGAATCAACTAAGGAATGCGGGCGAAGCAAAATGCTACGGATGACTTACTCCCGAAGGCTGAGCGGCGGTCCGTTTGGGCGTTCTGGGGGTGTTCATTACGACATTGATCTCCATATCTGCATGAGCCGCGAATAAAATATTGACAGATAGCCTGTGTATGAGTCAGTGGGTTGGTTAACAGGCTTACTAGGGTCTCCCACCATCGTTGTCGTAAGAGAGTTGGACTCATGGGTTAGTGCATGACCCTTGGTTGAATTCCGGGCCGGCTCCCGGTCCGTTCAACCGGGAGTCTGGGACTACAACCAGCTCCAGAGTTTCGATTCTCTTCCCACATATAATGTAGAGCTGGATGTCCTCCTCCTCAACTTTGCAACTCCTTCCCGAACCAGTCCGTACGAGACTGCGCTCTACTCAGCTTCTCACTTCGTTGCCTCAAGTTGTGTCCGAACTTGTTCGAAATAGCCTCGACGCCTCTGCATCCCATATTGACATCGGCGTCGACTGTCAGGAATGGGAGTGCTGGGTCAAGGACGATGGCGATGGAATCGAGAGAAGTGGTCTAGATGCAATTTCGAAGTGCCATGAAGCTGGGAGGTATCGTACGTGCCTCCGTCCGTAGTTAAAGGAGCGCTATTTTAAGAATAGCTTTGAAATCAGACACATCCAAAGCCTACAACTTAGACTCTCTGGCGGAAATTTGCACCTTTGGGTTCAGAGGCGAAGGTAGTATATATCTTTTGTGTCCTCCCACACGTTTCGTGACAGCTTTGTAGCCCTGGCATCAGCAGCTGAAGTCTCATGTCTGGAAATATCCTCCCGGACACCCATCTCCCGGCAGACATGGTCTGTCATCACTAAGGTGAATATCCCCTTATCCAATCACTTGTCGCGTTTAACACGCAAAAGAACGGCAACTGTCTCTACAATGGACCTGCGGTCCGTTGGCGAATGGAGCACTCGGGGACGGTCGTATATCTTCGCGACATATTTTACAATGTACGCCTAAATGCAATGCCTACATTTCAAAAGACACTTATAACGTCGGTGCAGTTGCCGATCCGACGCAGCTCTCATCCTCGACCATCAAAGGCCATGGAAATTATTTGCCGAGGCATTGAGACCTTAGCACTGGCGTTTCCCGGAGTGTCATTCACCCTTAGTACCATACGACAACCGTCGGAAATCAGCCCCCACACCAATCGAGTGCTGCATATACCGAAGGTTCCTAACAGTCCTCTCACCATCTTGTTTCTTATCAAAGAAGCGCTAGACATCGTCCATCCTGTCTGCTTTTCGTCACATAAATGGCAAATCACTTGTCGATGTGCGTATGTATATCGCCTAAGACGAACGTTCTGTTATTAACCATTGCACAGGAAGTGGATGAGATTGCATTATCTTCTGGTCCAATGAAACTCGAAGGCTTTATCAGTCTGAAAGGATCTCGTACAAAGGCAAGGATGCCTTGTACTTCGATGCACATCTGGAACTGAGACCCCATGAATAGGCCCACCAATATGTTTGTTAGCATTCACTGCTTCAATAGTAACGGGGGAGATATTCTAACTCCCTGGTCAGATATCAACCGCCACCCACTTTCCCAATCTCATCACTTGCATCGCAATATTGACCACGCCTTCTCTAACAGCGACTTCTCGCTGAGAGTGAGCATGCGTTACTTTCTCACTAGACTACTTAGTGACGACCTTGATGTAGGCTTCATTTGCCGATACCACCAACCACTCTTACCAACGTCAGTGAATACATTTCACTATCTACTATTGATTAAATGCTGTTGTAGATGTTCGGCGCTCTCCCTACAAACTTGAACGAAAGCCTATATACGTTCTTAGCTTGACAATTCCGCCAAAAGACCTTGATAACTGTCTGGAGCCTGGAAAGTCATTTGTCCATGTCTCAGTAAGCCTGCATTAGTGTATACCGAAACCTATCGCTTACTATGCCACGTTTCAGAATGAAGATGCCATCACCACGTTCGTTGAATCCGTCATCCAGGCATTCCTTCTTCGCCATGGATTCCTTGTTGGTAGTGAAGTCCCATCCACACCACAGAAACGGCGGAGGATAACAACCGAGTATTCGTCTGAGGACACATCTGACTTACGAACATCACAACAGAACGGTCAAGTGTCCACCGTGCCCAGCACGCTGCCGATCACCTGCGAGCGAGACAACATGCCGCCATTGTACATCAGCCCAGTTAGTGCAATCGTGACTCAGTTGTATTATCCTTATGTCATTCTTCCCTCAGGGTGATGACGATGAGTTTTTGTGGATAGATCCCAACTCGGGCATTACTTTTGTAATCGACAAGAGGACTGGTCATTCCCATCCTCGCACACCGTTAGGGCAGAGCTCTGATGAGGATAATACACAAGCCATAAGCTCTACACGAAGAACTATCGCCTTCCCTGATCCGGGAGGTCGTGCAGCGGAACCTCCGCAATGGATTCTCGATGCTTTGAAGGTGAGCACCACGCGTGCGGATAGCATCTGGAAGCTTACAGATGCCATGTAAGGATAATTCTGCTTACCTCGCCAATGAGCCACCAATACCGTCAGTCTCTCAGCGACTTCCAAATCTTCTCTCTCTGTCTTTCGAGCATGTTGCATCTACAGCATGTACGACACTCCCTAGTAACTGCGCCGACGGCTCTTTTTTCGCTGCCTCGGATCAACCTTCCATATGTTGCCTTCAAAAGGATGATCTCGCCCGTATGAAGGTGATAAACCAAGTTGATAGGAAGTTCATCGTCTGTGTGGTTGACCCAATCAGAGAAGTTGACGATAGCGACCAAGCATCCGACAGCCTAAACCGCATGTTGGTCCTCGTTGATCAGCATGCTGCCTCAGAACGAGTTCGTGTAGAGGGTTTCTTGAAGACTTTATGCCATCATTTTCTCAACCTTGAAAGCAATGGGAAACAAAATGCGAGTTGTATCGAACTGGACCCGCCACGCCGAGTTCTTCTCAGCCGGAGGGAGGCATCCATACTTCGTGATACTCAAAGCATATTGGGAAGGTGGTGTTTTGATCTGACTTGGCCAGAATCAGAAAGTCGAGGCCAAGGAGATCAAAGCATCGATCCAGATGCGTATGAACAACTTCTGGTGCACAGCGTACCACACGTCGTCAGTGACAAGGTAAAATGAAGCATCATCCTTTTGTTAAAGCGTTATCCATCTGTTCGCTAGCTTCTCGTCGGGGATGAACTCCGAAACTTCCTCAAAGAATACGCGGCAGAATCGGAGGTCGATGACATGCTGCCGGCTCTCGGATCCGAGACCCATGACAGTGACAAGGATCATCTCACGTGGCATAAGGCGCTCCGCTGGTGCCCAAAGGGTTTACTCGGTCTCGTCAATTCAAGGGCATGCAGAGGTATCACGTTCATTCGTGCAAAGCGAACTCCCACTGACGCCATCGAAGGTGCTATCATGTTCAATGATCCTTTATCAGTCGAACAATGCGAAAGATTGTTGGCCCAACTTGCCGAGACGGTGTTTCCCTTTCAGTGTGCGCATGGAAGGTCAGCGCCTCCGTTAGGCACCGTGACTCACCCACTGACGTAAAATCCAATTGTTACTTTGTAGACCATCATTAGTACCCCTCACTGGCACATCTGAACGTTCTTTTGGGCAAGGACGGCAACGGGTCGTAGACTGGGGACGAAGTGGACCGATGTTAGCATCGTTAGGAGTTGGAAGCTCGGATAGTATTGATTAGAAATAGAGGAAGTCGCGCCCGTTTGAGGCACCACTTGTACGTTGTGATACCAGAAGGAATACACACGGCAACACCAGGACAGGTAGCGAGCGGAACTTGAGTACGTGCATCAAATATTAGGGCTCACACATGGGCGGTGGTCCGATGACGTCACCAGTTTCGTGTGTCCATAAAGAGGCGCAAGTGATCGTGTGATCTACTGTGACCAACCCACTCAATACACTTCTTCGCGACTCACCATGGGAAAATCGATCGCCAAAGTCGTCTACAAACCCGACCCCAATGCATCAGATGTCTTTCTTGTCATCGTCAATCCCGCGGAGGTACGATTCGTCTCATCACAAAATGCAGATGATAACATCCCACTTATTCTGCTCCAGTTCAAGAGATGGAAAGACGGAGGTATTCATCCTTGCGTTCATTGTTCACTGACATTCCTAAGAATCGGTATTTTCAGACAGGTAGGACTATTCTCGCTCATACAAGCACAAGGTGACTGAACGACTCCTATAGGTCTATTCCTTTGGTCGACGTAGTTGATTGTATGTGATCTCTGATCAGCTATTACGTCCCCTCATTGCAACTCGACCACAGCGTTCGAAATCCTTTCTTCAAATCAAGGACCGCAAGGTCTCCTGCGCCGCCCCTCGAAGCAAGAACTCGACAACGTGTTCGGCACACATGTAGATGTTGATGTCATTCAACAAATCTTAGAGAAAGGCAAGGAAGAATCAAGCGAAAGTATCGCATCTGGCAAGTGGGGAAGCAAGAACGATTCAAAGGGCGCCATGTTTTTGGACAATCGGGGTGGTAACAGAACAACCGGTATCTGAGCGAGACGGTGTTGAGGGTGAAACAAAGGCGTAGGCGAAACAATGTGTATATTCTGATGCATCAGGCGGTTGTACGAAGGCGAACAAAGGGCTTACATAAGTTTACGGAATCAACGTATTGTGCATGTTCCCGCGTGAGCACGGCGTCAATGTTACCTTGCCGGAGTGGTTAACGGGATCGCCTGCTAAGGTCATGTGACCATGCATATAGCGGTTGGGCTTTGCCCGCGAGTGTTCGAATCGCTCAGGTAACGCTCTTTTTGCTTACAATGAACCACGTCTGGCTCGATTGTGACCCAGTACGCCTCTGCTCTGAGCTCTCTTTCGCGATATTTTTCTTCAACGATAAATGACGCCAGGGACATGACGATGCTACTGCCATCTTGTTGGCCCTCCACTGCCCCAATATACACCTTCTCGGCGTTTCAACTGTATGGTCTTCATACATATCCCATGCAATCCTTCGCTAAGTCTGGTATTTACAGGTGCACGGAAATACTACTGTCGAGAACACCAAGTTAAACGCCGCGAGGTGCTTGCACGCATTTGCAGCTCCGTCCCGCGTCAAGGTGTACAGCGGTGCGGCGGCGCCACTCCTCCGGCCTGCGAGGCACGATCCTGAGATCCACGGTCCCGATGGGCTCGGCGGCGTGGAGGGACTCCCATCTGTCGACTCGGCTGCGGTGCGCGAACGGATCGTCGAGGATCGTCCCGCCGTCGAAGCCATCGCTGCCGCGATCATCAGCCAGAAGACGAGGACCGGCGACCATGACGCCACCCGCGAGAGCGAGAAGTTCACCATCGTGGCGTCCGGGCCTCTGACGAACATTGCGCTCTTCGTGAGCGTTTATCCGCACCTCTTGGACGCTGTTGAACGCATCGTGTTCATGGGTGGCGGAATCAACATCGGAAATCGTTCCAATGTAGCAGGTGGGGGGCAACCACCAACACTTGTGGCTATTTTGTTTCTTTATTTTATTTTAAGGGACTGATTGACGGGGCAGAATTCAACATCTTGTGCGATCGTTCGTCCTTTTATCCTTTTTTTTTCATGCCCGCCTAGAAACGTGATTTGCACTGTCTTTCCCGACAGCTGAGGCTGCACAGATAGTTTTGAACGCGCCCGTGCCCAAGACCATGATACCCCTTAATGTTACTCATAAAGCCATAGTAACCGACGTGGTTCATACCAGGCTAATCAACTTGCCATCCCACAGGGAAAGTTCTGGGATTCCCAGCAGCCAGCTCCGGCATACACTCTCAACTCTCGTTTCTTTCTTCAGGGAGTCTTACAAGTCGACCTTTGGTTTCACGGATGGCCCGCCTCTCCACGACGCGTTGACCATTGCTTACGTCTCTCAGCCAGAGCTATTTACTGGACAACGGTACAGGGTGGATGTAGAATTGACAGGAACGCATTCCTCGGGGCAAACCGTGGCAGACGTCTATGGATATTCGAATGCGGATGATACCTGGGGTAGGACAGGGAAAAACTGCGAAGTTGCGACGGATCTTGATGTCTGCGTTGTCTCACAACTTCCTGCTATTATATGCTGACGAGCACCCCCTCCTAGATCACAGGATTTTTCGAATTGTTCCTTGATTGCGTTGCGAGGTGTGACGAGGTATCGCCGCTGAATCAATCCATATCCATAAACTAGTGTGGTTAAGTTCAGTATGTCATCTTATACAAGGAATGTATGAATATGTACAATATATCCGTGAAAGTAATGGTGCTGCGACTGTGATACCAGCCCACTCAATACGCACCTTCACAACTCATGTAAAATCGATCGCCAAAGTCGTCTACAAACCCGACCCCAATGCATCAGATGTCTTGTCATCGTCAATCTCGTGGAGGTACGATTCGTGTCGTCACAAACGCTGATGATAAGATCCCACTCATTTTGTGCTAGTTGAAATTCAAGACATGGAAGGATGGAGGTATTCAGTCTTGCGTTCAGTGTTCACTGACATTGTTGCTTCCAGACAGGTAGGGTCATTCTTACTCATACAAGTACGAGTTGACTGAATGACTTCTATAGTTGAATACCTTTTGTCAACGTAATTGATCGTATGTGATCTCCTACTGGCCATTTCTGCTCCCTCATTGCACCTCAACGGCGTGGTCTCTTGCGCCGTCCCTCAAAGCAGGAACTTGACAACGTGTTCGACGCGCATGTAGATGTCGGTTTCATTCAACAGATTTTAGAGAAAGGCGAGGAATAATCAAGCGAAAGTATCACGGCAGGCAAGTGGGGAAGCAAAAACGATTCGAAAGGCGGAAGACAGTCAATGGACAGTCGCGCAGTCACGCGCGGCGACTTCGGAGCTCACGCTCCGATGTGCCGATAAGAAGCACTCTTCCTGCTTCGTCTATGACTGGCTATCTCTGTTTTTTCTCTCATATGTCACGTCAATATCCAGCAGTGTTGCTTGTCCTGCTCTCAGTGTGTAAGTTCAGCTCACGTACGACACGGTAACGTCAGTCTTCTCTTTTCTCAGACTGAGCCACATTATGTCTCGCTTCGGCGTATTTTTGGACAACAGGGATTTGAGCGAAACATAATTTTCCTTTTTTCGGAATCGACAAGTTTGCGTGAGCACGGGGTCAATGTTACCTGATCGCCTGCTAAGGTCATATGACCATGCATGCATACAATTGCCAGTGAGCTTTTGCCCACGAGTGTTCGTAATACGAAGTTGAACTTCGTATCGCTAGGTAACGTTCTTTTTGCTCACAATGAACTACGTCTGGCTCGATTGCGACCCGGTACGCCTCTGCTCTGAGCTCTTCTCTGTATTTTTCTTCAAAGATAAATGACGCCAGGGACACGACGATGCTACTGCCATCTTGTTGGCCCTCCATCGCCCCAATATACACCTACTCGGCGTTTCGACTGTATGACTTTCGTACATGCCCCATGCAATCTCTCGCCAAGTCTGGTATTTTTACAGGTACATGGAAACGCTACTGTCGAGAACACCAAGTTAAACGCCGCGAGGTGTTTGCACGCATTCGCAGCTCCGTCCTACGTCAAGGTGTACAGCGGTGCGGCGGCGCCACTCCTCCGGCCTGCGAGGCACGGGTCTGAGATCCATGGTCCGGATGGGCTCGGCGGCGTGGAGGGACTCCCGTCTGTCGACTCGGATGCGGTGCGAGAACGGATCGTCGACGGTCGTCCCGCTATCGAAGCCATCGCCGCCGCGGTCATCAACCAGAAGACGACGACCGGCGACCATGATACCCACGGGCGCAAGAAGGTCATCATCGTGGCGTCCGGACCTCTGACGAACATTGCGCTCTTCGTGAGCGTTTACCCGCACCTCTTGGACGCCGTCGAACGTATCGTGTTCATGGGTGGCGGAATTAACATCGGGAGTCGTACCCCGGTAGCAGGTGGGGGCATCTACCAACACTTGTCGCCACGATGTTTTGTTGATTCTAAGTGACCGGCGTTGCAGAATTCAACGTCTTGTGTGATCGTTCGTCCTTTTATCACTTTCTTTCATGCCCATCTAAAAAATGATTCGCATCGCCTTTCCCGACAGCTGAGGCTGCACAGATAGTTTTGAACGCGCCCGTGCCCAAGACCATGATACCCCTCAATGTTACTTTCAAAGCAATAGTGACCAACGCGATCCATGCCAGGTTAATCAACTCGCCATCCCACGGGGAAATTTCTGGGGCTTCCAGCAGCAAGCTCCGGCATACGCTCTCGACCCTCGTTTCTTTCTGCCGGGAGTCTTACAAATCGAATTTTGGTTTCATGGATGGCCCGCCCCTCCACGACCCGTTGACCATTGCTTACGTCTCTCGGCCAGAGTTGTTTACTGGACAACGGTACAGGGTGGATGTAGAATTGACCGGAACGCATTCCTCGGGGCAAACCGTGGCAGACGTCCGTGGATATTCGAATGCGGATGATACTTGGGGTAGGACAGGGAAGAACTGCGAAGTTGCGACGGATCTTGATGTCTGCATTGTCTCACATTTTCTCGCTATTATATGCTGACGACCCCCTCCTACTAGATCACAGGATTTTTCGAATTGTTCCTTGATTGTGTTGCAAAATGTGATGAGGTATCGCCGCTGAATCGATCTATATCTATAAACTAGGGTAGTTAAATTCATTATGTCGTCGTAGTTCGTGAATACAAGGAATGTATGAATATGTACAATATGTCAATGAAAGTAATGGTGCTGCGTAGATCATGTCAGTCAATCTTGAATCATCCCCTGCCTCCATCAATAAACATCTTGCTGAGAGGCCGCCGTCCAGGACGTGCCCTGCGCTTGCCGTCACGCATGCTGCGAATTGTTTGGTCAAGTGCGCCGTGTTCTATCGTCTTCATCCCTACAGCCCGACCCTGCGAGGTCGGAGGAACCAACATCTCGGTGTCATGAGATGTTTTAGGTGCCTAAGATTTTTATTAGAAGTCCTCCGATCAGTGATGAAGAAATACATACCGATTCCATCATCGACTCCTCGACTTCGATGACGGTAGTTATAACTGGAGGCTGGTTAGCTTGGATTTTCTCTTCTATATCGTGAACTTCCAAAGCAGCTTTCTGTGTGACACATCCGAGTCACCAAGCTGCATTCAAAAAAAAGTAGATAATTTACCTGCAAAGAAGAAGAGAATGATAGAATCAAGGCGAAGAAATCCTCTGGCTTTGGCGAGTCGGGCGAGTCGGGGGTCTCGCCATAGTAGATAAGCAAACTCCTGAGATCTGCTTCAAGAGCAGCTCCGAGTTTAGACATCGCATCGACGGTGACTCGCTCTTTGATCAGGAATGGCTGGCAAAACTCTGTCAGACGGGGTATTCTCTGTACGAGTGGACTTACCTCCATAACGTCAACAAATTGGTCATGAGCGGGCCGGACTTTAACCTCCTTAGCTCCCTTTACCTCATCTTGAACATGATTCAGACCGCTGACCAGTGTCGATATGGAGGTCATAAGTCCGGAAACAGAAACTATTGTGGCATTGTTGAACAGGTCACGTCCTGTTCGGGAGACACTCACCTCGCGCAGCCGCTTCTATATGGGGCATATCCTCAAGGAAGGTTACGAGAGTTGGGTCCGTACGCAGAAGAACGCGGGCAATGTAATGAAGTAGCGTTGGGCATTGAGGGCCCCCCTTCACAGACTTCGTCTCGCGTAACTAGGCAAGCAGTTTTAGTTATGTTAAAAAGAATCAATATGTAAAAGTAACCTTTAAGAGGGCTTCTAGCCTGAAGCCAAGAGCCCCACCACGGAAGCTGGAGCCGTTGAGAGCATTTCCCACCGTAAGGACAGCCTGGCAGGTGTAAATAAATGTAGAGCCTATGGAGTGCTACGCACCTGGAGAACACGCCTGAATCTCTGTGACGTTTTGAGTTCCCGTGAGGTTCTATGTAGGACATCTAGATCCGGCCGTATCTCCTCAACGTCGAGTTCTAGCCTGCGCCGGTAAATCATGCATCGTAGACGGTCAGTAATCCTGGGGATATCCATAATCTAGACCACACATTACAGCATGCGCCTCTGATAATAGGATCAGACCCACCTGATAGAAGAGCTGATCTGCCTTCGCAAGTGTACTGACGTCCCCGAAGTCTTTGAGCCTAGCAATTTCTTCCGTAGTGGGTGTCTGCCTCTCCATAGCCTTGAGGTCATCCACCGAGAGCGCCTTGTCATCAACCTCGAGAAGTGCCTTCCGAATGTCCGCCGGGGTCAGCTTTATTCTCGAAAGCATGATGGCTTCTGAGGTGTCAGTGAGGAAAATTAAGATGCAGTAAACTACTCACCAATGTTGTTAGCTCGCGTAATGTCTAACAATGTTGTCACGGATGCTTTCCTCGCGGGGTTTACGCGGTTCGATGGAGAATCTAGAGCACTATTGAGAGTAAACGTTGATTCTAGGTCATCCAAGAAGAAAGTTGTATCAGAAGGAACATCGTTCCAAACGGAAGATGCTATTGCTGTAGGCTGTAGTTTATTCCAGAAGAATGGCCGTAATTTTTTGGCTGGTTCTGCCCTGCGTAGCTTCCCCAACCGGATGGGCGCTGGTGGCGGAGGTGCTGGTGGCGGTGGTATGGAACGGCTGCCGGGTGTAGCTAGTGATAATGGTGGTGGTGGTGGTGGTGGTGGCGGCGGCGGTGGGTGTGGCAGCCCTGAGCCATCAATAGAGGTAAGTGAAGGTGGTGGTGGTGGCGGGGGCGCCGGTGGGCTGCTAATATAAGTCGTAGTAGGGGTTAGGACAGGAACTGGCGGGGGTGGAGGCGGAGGCGGGGGAGGTGGTGGTGCAGGTGGTGGTGCAGGTGGTGGTGCAGAAGGTGACGGTGTTTCCTCAGGTGTTCGTGGTCTCTGTGGTGGCAGGGGCGGAGGTGGTGGAGAGAGTGATGGCGACGGTGGAACTTCTGAGCGTTGGGCGGTCTCTTCGAACGAGGTAGCTGAGCATTTAGCTTTGGCTGGTCGAGGTGGGGGAGGTGGGGGAGGGGCGACCTGTGCCTTGAAGTCCTTCTCAGTAATAAACTTCGGTTTAGCAGACAGTTGTGTTTTCAGGTCGTCTATCTCCGCCTTAAGCGCAGCTACTTCCTTCTCCTTCTCGGACATCTTCTCGATTGCCCTGGACGCAAGCAGAACAGCATCGACGTTGCTAACAGGCTCCCTAGATTCCTCTCGTGACCGGAAACGAGAATACACAGACTCAAGAGCCCGCTTCAAGTAAAGCAACTCCTTGTCCCTCTGGGTGATAGTGATTTCTAAATCCCCCACCTGTAAATGGGTCAATTAATGAATTGAGAGGCTCTTAATCGACATGAAAACCAACCTGAGTCTTAAAATTAGCGATTTCGTCCATAACGCTGGTCCACTTGGTTTTCTCTCGATCACGCTTAGTTCGTTCATCCTATTACATTGATTTGGAGAGGAATGGACCAAAATCAGCACAGATGCGTATTATAATGTGGTAATGGCGCACATTCTCACGGATCTCGACGGGATTCAGTGACTTCAGGCGATCGATCTCAGACTGCAGTTGTGAGACATGTTTCTCCTTCTGAACCAAGCGCTGCACCAAGTTCTATCGCAGAGATGAATAAGATGGAAAAGATGGCAGAAGATTGACATGCCTCTGACCAGCCCTTATTACCCGGGGACCTCGAGTTGATTCCTGGTGCACTCGTGGATATTGCCCTCAAAGTATCAAGCTCTGCTCTCTGCTGATCGAGGAGCTCATGCAATTGTACGCGCTTTAGGTATCGTCACTTAAACAGTCTCTGATTGAGAATTCGAACCCACCTTGGCTGTTGATTGTTCAATTTGTCCTTGCAATGCTTCTATTTCATCCCGGAGAGCGATGCTCACATGCTCTGTTTCCTCACCCACTTCGACAAGGCTTCCAGTGGTATCTTTCACGGCTGCCGCGAAGTTCTTCAGGAATGTTGGCCAGTCTCCCTGTCTGGTTTGATGTCAGCCGCAACCCACGTTGAATAGTTTCGCCGCACAAATCATCGATGCAACTAGCCTGTTCAACGAAAGTTGCGATTACGGAGGGTACATTTATTCTAAAAGCTGATCGTTAGCGATATCATGGTGTTATCGTGAACCATACCTTTCACTATGGCGCTGAAACGGAGGTATCAGCGCCCTTACAATCCTGACGACCATATCATAATCTTCGGCACGAGACCTCGTAAGAGCGACGAGTTCTTCAAAGGCCGAGAACATCTCAGAAGCATTGTGTCCATCGTCTGCGTGAAAAAGACGGGATGCACGTTCTCGCATTTCTTCTTCATCTTCGAACTTTTCTTCCGTATAAACGTCAAGTTGTGTTACTAAACTTTCCGGTGGCCTTATGTAGCGAAGGGTCTGGCATACTGTAAAGAAAGGGCAAAATCAAGACGAGAACCCTGTACTCACCACAATCACTTCGTTTAAACCTCGTCTGCTGAACTCCTCACGAAGTAGAATTCGCTCTTCCAGGGATTCAGGGCCGTTCGTCAAGGCATTAATTAGAACCATGGATGATGTGCGAGCATCCCAAGCACCGTCGTCCTCAGAAGAGTGAATAGCATTCCCCGTTAAGTCATCAGAATCAACTTCAGGAAGTCGCAATGATGAGATAAGCTCCTCGAATCGGAATGATTCCTCGAATATCACTCGGTAGTCTGACATTGCTGCCATAACCATCTTTTGGCCTTCAGGGATGGCCAAAATGCAAATAGCAGCAAGAAGATCGGACACCAGTGCTCGCAGTTTCGGTGACGAGTGGTGCAGAGAATAAGTGATATGCGTAATTATTGTAGAGGAGGCGAGGACCGCTTTGAACCCGGGCTATTGTGATTTTATATTTTATGTCATACGATGAGCATACTAAGTGCTAGCTCACCTCTGTGTTGGACAAAACCCTAAAAATTTTCATGACCTCCAAAAGTACGGCGCCTTCGATCTCGGTGAGAAGTTTCCTCTTTCCAGCCCTGCCGACGAGGCCAGCTAGTATGACACTGAGTGTATCTAGCCCAGACTCGCCCTCGACAAATTCTTCCACCCAGAGCACACGAGCGGTAGACAGATGGACTCTCAACGAGATCAATTGCTTCACCAACTTCGTGTCGAGAGCCTTGCCTTTAATACTATCCACATACCACTTCGGAGTCTTGGCTTCCTTTATGAGACCTTTACTCTGAGCAGTAGCATTCTTCTCGCCACCCGAAGAAACCCACCAGCTCGACCACAGCCCCCCCGTAGTCTGGGGTTGAAGAAGCTGGGGTTCTTCTGTTGGTTGGGCATCCTGTTTCTGGGTGGACGCGCAACTAAGGCCGGGTATTTCTCCTTTCCGGTTCAAGGCCGAAGCGGACGAGGGAGAAGTAGCGCCCGCCACGCCCCAGCCTGTGATCGATAACCGTCTCATGAGGCCAGAATCTCCGGTAAGCTGAGGGACTAGACGGGGTAATAAATTGCCTGCGCTAGAAGGGCCATACGTGACGGGGTATGAGGATTGGGCTACAGGCGAGCGTGGTTTTGCAGAGGCAAGTCTGAACTGTTTGTGTTGCTCCAAAAGGTACAGCTTCCTGTCCACAGGAAGTTGATACATTGCCTGGCGTTGTGGCTCTTTCAGGCCCAATTCGTTCTATCCTTCGCTTTAGTAAACGCTCTATCGCATCTGCACCTTTGCACGTACCAACATCTGCTCAAAACCATCCGTATCCAAATCGGCTTCCACAGCATCAGGACTACTAGCGTCAGAACCAGTGTCTCCTTCAGCTCGCTCCAAGAGCTTAGGTTCGCTGACGCTCATCCGTTCAGACGTAGAAACCTTCGCTGTTTTTGGAGAAGTAGGCGTCGAAGGGTGAAGCCAACCCTCGAAAACGCTGGATAGTCGAGCCTGGGAGAGAGATTGGCGCCAGTCGCCTGCCTTCGTCTTTGATGGCGGAGAGACATCAGATGCGGCCCGCGCATCAACTTGCTTAGCTGTTCCGTCTCCGTCTTCTTCCTCCGAGGTTTCGATATCCAGGCTTGCTTTGATTGTAGATTCGGATGGTTCGAATGACGCGGAAGATGTGGAGCGAGGTCGTGCGCGACGGTACCACTCGTCGGGGACAGAAAATCGGAAAAAACGCCCCGCCTTCGCGGAATACGTCGATGGGGGTCTAGAGGTTTGGAGCAAGTCGTAGAAGATTGAGTCCTGAGAAAGTGTTGCCGCCCCTAGAGAGAATGAAGACATATGTGAGTTGAATAGAATTAAGAGAGCTGCGTGCGACACACTCTCAGCATCGCCTTCGGCCCAAACTTCTTCTACTACATACTGCACGGTACCCCCACCCGGTACAGATAGTGACCTGGTAAGTCCAAGAGAATCAAGGACGGATTCGATGACATCTCGAACCGCAGTGTTTCTCGAGAAAAAGCACTTCCAAGCGAAGCCATCGTGAATTTCGGGGACTCGGAGAAATGATATTGAGACAGATAGCGAGGGGTGTAACGAGACGAGGCGCAAGACAGGTGAATGAAGATGGGATGTCAAGGCAAAGGCGGAGAAATGACGCTGAAGCGAAGGATCGGACGGTACAGTCTGGATCAAGGGGGCAACCTTGGCTGTCTCATCTAGAAGGCCTGAAGTCGGATACGTTACAACTTCATTGAACCCGGAAAAGACACCGAAGGTACGCACCATCGCCCAAAGATTCCAACTCGTCTTCTTCCCATTGGCGACCCGGTAGCTCCTTTCTAATCAATTGAAGTGCCCAACCGTAAGGGGACAGGTCGCCAAGCACGTCCGACCTGACTTCATCCTGAGCACTCAGGAAATTAATGACATCACCGACAGAGCCATCGTGCTGCACTGTAGCAAAATGAAGTGATCCAGATGGTAAAATAGTTGGAACGATGAGGGTATCATCGGACATTGGACGGAGCGACAGGAAAAATCGAGAGCACAGGCACAACAGCTACAGAGGACATACAAAGCAAGAGATAGTGTACATGACTAAGCATCTAGCTACACCTGTGAAGAGTCCGTATCCACGGCTGGGTGGACCATATAAAACACACGCATATCTCCACCCTGTGTGCTACTCTCATCCATGGATGTGGGTAGTGAGTTTTGTACGTCACCGGTGATCTGGATGAGATAATTATCCTGTATACCGATATTGAGCTTATCCTGCACCAGATCCACGGAAGCCACTGACCTTTACAAGCTTCCTCAGAACCTTTGTGATAAGCTCCTTCTCATACTCCAATTCATCAACGTCTTGAATCTCTTCTTCTTTTATTTCCAAGTACCAATCGATAAGTTCATCTCTGTCAATCCCTCTGCCAGTCTCCCGTTCGACGGCCGCAAGATGCAGGACAATCAGACTCTGTAAGGTCTTGTACTTGTCATGCGTGATAACCATTCTGCGTTTTGCGGATGCTGGCCCACTCCCAGCATCATGATGTAGAGATTTGGGGGTCACCAGGCCTTGGGGTTGTGTACTTGATGATCCGTCTGTTCCGGACGGTTCGGCATACATCGGGTCCGTCATTTCTGTATCGTCACCACCAGACATCGCGACATCTTGGCTATCGTCCTCGCTGGCTTTTGGCTGCAAATTATCTCGAGTTGTTGCTGTTTCCTCCTCATCAAAGTCTATATCGTCCTGCTCGACGTGAATGATGGACTGCCGAAGAAGACTGTACGCCTCTCGCACGAAGGCAGGCGTTATCTAAAAGGACGTTGGTACCTTTTCTATCCCCGAGGAATAGAGGGACTTGCCTCTGAGGTACAGTTTGCCCGGGCAATTGCTTCGCTAAGTCGAATCATACTCTCGAGTTGACGAACTGTGATCCGATACGAATTTCGCCCTGTACCAGTGCCATCGTCCTGACGAAGTATCCGGTATTTTTCGACCAAAACGTCTGCCGCATCAGGCGTGAGCTAAGGCCAGTCAGGTTCAATACGTCATTGGGTATCTCCACTGTAGAGTGAACTAAACAAACCTTTGGGTTGAAGGTCCTGGCATATCGTATGTATCTCTGGAGAGCTTCAGTACTAAATTCCGGATGGAGGGCCTCATCTCGAAAACGATGCACATCGACGATATGCTTTGCTATGTTGAGGTCAACTTTTTCGTCGCATTCATCCAGAACGACGAAAAATAGGTCGAAACGACTCATGATTGGGGCTGTCATCGCAACGTTTCCTCGAAGAGTCTTCTTGCGATCATACCGACCACCGACTGGGTTTGCAGCGGCAAGAATAGACGTACGAGCGTTCAGTGTTGCGTGGATGCCCGCCTTGGCTATGGATATGGTCTGCTGTTCCATTGCTTCGTGAATGGCAACTTGGTCCGAAATGTCCATCTTGTCGAATTCGTCAATAGCGCAGATCCCGTTATCCGCTAGCATTAGGGCTCCAGCTTCAATGGTAAAATCGCCCGTCTCTTCGTCTTTGACAACCGCAGCGGTAAGTCCGGCAGCCGTGGAAGCCTTTCCAGAGGTATAAACAGCACGGGGAAGGAACGAACAAATGTACCTATCCAAAACTGATTAGGGGCGGCCGCAGAGAATCTAAAGCCACATACTTCAGGAACTGTGATTTCGACGTCGATGGATCGCCAACGATGCAGATGTTGATGTCCCCGCGAAGATGCATGCCTTCTGCGGTTTGCTTGTGAACGCCCCCCATGAGTTGAAGCAGTAAGCCCTTTTTTACAATCTCATGCCCGTAGACGGTCGGCGCGATACTCTCGACCAATCGAGCGTAGATATGATCCGACTCGATCATACGCTTGAGTTCCTCGAATTCCGGCTCGGTAAGAGATTTAGCAAAGGCCAAACCATCCCCTTCTCCGATATTCGTGGAGCCCTATAAGAAAGTTAACGTTGAAGGGAGTTCGAGTACCAGCGAACCTCATACCCTTCCGTCTGCATCGTGTACCATACAGGCTAAGAATGCCGTTTTGTACTGAAGGTCGCGGACCCCGAGACTCTTCAGGCCCGTAACACCACTCCCCCCAATGGAGTTCGCACTATTAGCACCATTTCGATTGGACTCTCTCTGAAGCTCCGCATTGTTTCCACCAGGCAGGCCAAGCTGGCCGACATCCGGAACAACTATGAATGTGCCAGTGAAGACGCATTTATCGCCAGCCTTCGCACGTTCTACTAGTTCGGAACGAAGGATGACATCCAGAGACCGAGGCATAGACCCCGTCGGAATTTCGGATGGATTCTCTTGGATACGAACTTTTTGCCAATCGGTGAACTTGGACGTGTCGATCTGGAGCTGCCACGCAGAACGATTACCGCAGGTGGGATTTGGGCATAAATTGGGCTGTGAGTAGGAGAATGATATCTATTAAGCGGAAAGGTTGAGAGGAGAGACGTCGAATGCGAACCTCTGTATACTTGAACTGCTGTTCGATTTCTTGCACGAGAGCTTTACACACTTCGCACGTAAAGCTGCCAAAGAGAAGTTCCGGCCTGACCTCGCTTGTACGCGTCACAGTTCCGCTGATGCTCATCAAAGTTCCGATTTTGTCCGTCCTGAGATCACGGATTGCAGAAACCAAGGGTAAATGATAAAAAGCGACGCTAAACTCGCGAGACTGTAAGTTGGTAGAATCCATCGCAGCAGATGTAGGATTGATTTTAAGGTATTCAGGTTCGTATTCTGCAACCAAATTGTGGAGGGCCTTGCGGAGATACGGCAGAAATCGGTAATACTGCCTCTGGATGGCATCGGCAAGGACATCGTCCTTTTGCAAGAGATGGCCGTAGTCAACGTAAAGAGTAGCCAGTTCGTACTCGCGCATGGTGTGAATTTGTTCCACGTAGATAAGTTCGCCATCGCCGGCAATAGGTACATCATTATCTGGAGCAGGGGTTCCTGAGAGGGTTACATCTTCTGTAAAGCTAAGAATGCCAGGTAAACACACAATGTGGTTACAGAGAAATGCAAACTCACGTTTTCAAAAATGTTTCGAAGGCTTCCGCAACGCTCTCGCCTACAGCATCCTTCACAATAGGTACGTCCCCATTGAGTTGTTCAGCTCTCGGCCTTCGCCTCCTTCTCGAGCTAGCCTCCGTAGCATCTTCTCGACCGTCATTCGCCTCGTCTCCAAAACTAAGTGCGTCTGTGGTACGACGCGTCGCTTGTCGGGTAGATGACTGAGCACTGGGAGACTGGGAATTTTGTGGCGCACTACTCGGTGGGAGAGATGAGCGAGGGAGGGGAGGGGAGGACACCTGAACTGGATTCATGAGTGGGATGGGTAGACACAGAGGGAGGAGGGGTTGGTGAGGGGACGCGAATGGTAAATGAGAGTCGCGGTGCACCCAAACGCGAAACTGCCTGCCCTTCATCACATCACGTGATTAATCGTGGATAAATTACTATATTAAGATTAATGAGCAATCTAAGCTACTTTGGGTATTCGGGATTATCCACGAGAACGGTGCACATGTACTTACTGCTCCAAGACAGCATTCAGCAAACTCAAAATAGTGGAATACTAGGGTACGTAATCCGCCAATCTACTCTGGAAATGGAGGAAGAGCAACATGGCAAACACTGGGAGAATTAGAAGTCTCAAAAAAAGTCCGGAAACAAGCAGTGCCAATTTGTGAGTTTATCGAGTCTTGCGTGGGTTGAAGATCAGACGACAGGCCATTGACGCTGGAAAGATAACCTGTATACACGACATCGATCACCTCACATAGGCGCAAAGTGTGAAAGGGATAAACATACAAAACTGTCTCGCATTTCCATGCTTGTTTCGGTCGTTTCGGGAGGCGAGATTATGTCGAAATTTCTGGCGATCGCGGCGATGGCTATCCTCAGCGCCATTTGTGCTAGGTTTTGACCCCCGCAGACGCGAGAGCCCGTTCCAAAAGGCATCATATACCGGCTCATGGCTTCAAGTTGTTCAATGTTGTCTCCGGTTTCCAGCCACCGCTCAGGAAGAAAGCTCTCGGGAGACGGGAACACGGATGGGCTGCGGTGTACAGACCAGGCTTGAGTAGCAACAAGGGTCCCTGGTGGTAAGGCATAGCCCATCAAATCGAAGGCTTCAGGTATGGCCGATTTGATGCTCGAACTTGGCACAACGCGCTCAAGCAAGCTCGGAGCAGCACCGTAAAGACGAAGACCTTTGCATGGTCAGGCACCGGGGAGGCGATAAAGATAAAATCAAGCGGACCTTCTTTAACAAACGCGCTTAAATAAGGAAGATCCTGGAGAATGGAGATGTCAGGAAAGGTCTTGCAATCGGGCATTACTGTATCCAACTCGGTTTGAAGCTTTCCTGAGATGTCAGGACGACGACTTAGTTCCCAACAAAGGTACGAAAGAGTCGTAGAAGTCGTATCGCATGCGCCAATACTGCAGAAACATGGAAGATGAGTCAAGGATGATAAGAGAGTAGAACTTGAAGAGACGCACAGGTGTCCCATATGCTCGGATATAACGTCCCGGTCAGAGGCTGTGTCATTCGATGGTCCAGCATAGTAACGGAGGAGGCGGTGAACCAGCGCAGTCCTGTCTGACTGCTCCGATGCACCGGAGACCATCTGCAATCTCGTCTCATACACCCTCGCACTGACAAACTAGTAGCCGAGGGGAGATTATCGACATCAGTACAGCTCAAGTTCCTACGATTTTGAATTGCTTGCCTCGCTCATGATCTTGTCTGAGTCGCAGAGCCGACGCCAACGTCGGTTCGGGATGGAACATACTAATTTCCAAGCCCAGGCTGGGACAGCACTTCGCTATAAACATGGTCAACTGTAACTCTCTGGGAGATGACTCAAAACGTACGAGAATTCCTCGCTTTGGAAAGTCTCCGATTGCAGTAACCAAAGGGTCCTCGACGTCAACGGCCCACCTACTCAGAGCGCCAATGCAGCAGCCGAACGATGAAACGGAGACGACATCGGCCATGAAGTGGCGGAAGAAGGAAAGACAATCGATTGTATTCCCGGTAACAATTCCACCAAGGATCTACATAGACAAACGGGGATAAACCAAAATCAGAGATAAAATTAGGCGGCGTCGAATTTATCATACGTTCACCAGCTCAAGCGCACTTTGATGTATTTGTGGCTGGAACTGATCAAGGTTGGTTGGGGTGTAATGTGGGGCATAGCCTTTCTTGCGGAAAACATGAGATGCGTGAGGTAGGGTGGTCATGCTATGGGGGCTAATGTTAGGCCGTAAAAGGTTGTGCACACAACTACGGTCCGCACGCATGGTCATTGTCATTCCTGAAGCACGTATAAGTTAAAAATCACCACTCAACAGCAGAGAGAATACGAACGTCAGGAGACTCTTGTAGTACGAGCTTTTATCAAACTTGAGAATAGAGTAGACATTCTTCGTGGTGGAGAAATCGTTGAAGACTACCTTGTTTGGACCGACGCGCACCACTGGACCGTATTTCTTGAACAAGGCATCTATAGTCCTACATTGTTGGAGGCGGAGAACGTGTGTCGTAAGCCAAAAATCAGATATGGCTGCATACCAAGGACCTGGGATATCGCAAAGTGGTGAAAAGCAGAGCTGATATAATACGCAAAGAATGAAGTAGAGAGCGACGAATGCACCAGAAATGGCGAGGGAGTGACTTAAGATGAAATCCAAGAGGAGAGGCATCGCAACGAAGGGAGAGGAAGGTTGGGGACCTGATTGAAGGGGGAAGCGCAGACTCGGGCGGAAAGAGGGAAAAAAGACAAGGTTGGGACGATGGAAGAAATGTCTTGTTTTATATCCTACGAGGTATAGCATCGACGAAGAGCTCGATTGATTTGGACGACTTCTACTTACTTTGCAAAGGCCCAAAGGAGATAACACGTTACTCATTTCATCTTCTGTATCCAACCCTTCGTTAGGCTCTGTTCCCGGCTCTGTTCTAGTAGCATTTTTGAACGCTTTCACGTGCTGTGACACTTGAATGTTAGCAACCGTTTCACAATTATGAGGTAGAGGGGCAGAGTGCTGTCAAATGTTAGGGGTAGTTGTGTTGGACAACCAGTTAGTCGAAGCAGAGAGATCCCATATCCGCCGGAAGTTCTGAACAGGCTTGAATTCCAAAGCTGAAAAATACGATGTGCATCTCATATTGTGATGTCATGATCGCACGGAACGTATCTTATCGATCGAGATTAATCGACGAAAAGGGTCGGATGTGCAGTAGTGTGATAACCATAGATATTACTCCTATCCAGTGATACAGGAAACCCAGTCATAGTTCGTGAAGAAATAGAGTAGACGTGAATGCGATGCCAAGCTGACCATCGAAACCTTCATGCCATCAGATCCAAATCTCCGGATAAGAAACCAACATACTACTGTAGCCTCTCCGGACCCGTGCCACTCGCCTCAGTTCACCCCATTTTTCCGACTTTCGCGGTCTCTCTCTCCGAGTCCTGCGGGGGATTTGTTGCATGGCACCGCCCATCGTGTCCAAGTCCAACACCCGCTAGAAAGCAAGAGCGGAGTGTTGCGCCCAAGTAGACGAATCCTATACTCCCCCAAGCCATTGCGTTCCACTTCGAAACATCCCAGAAAATCTCCGGTCCTGCTGGGGTCATGGTGGCAAGATGACCCAAATCGGCCACGAGTAAACAAAAGAGAAGGCGCCTCCATGTCTTTAGGGACTTGGTGGAGGATAAGATAAGATGTTCGTTCAAGGCGAAGAGCAAGTAAAGGTTGGCGAGCTGGGAAAGGCTCATACGGGTGGGCATGTCGAGGACAGCTAGGCCGAAATTGCCTTGGGTAGGGCTGATCAGATCGAGGAGGTAACGGCTTGGTTGGATAGCAGCATAGTATGCCCCAGCGAGTGCTGATATGGGTTCGATGTAAAGGAAGAAAATTCGATAAGGGAAGGGGATGTTGTCTCCCATCACGGTCGCCGCGACGTTCTGAGGTTGGCAGTGTTTGTGGTCAGGTCATTCTCGGATTTATCCGAACTCACGCGCCAAATGCTCCGACAGGTTTACGACGAGTTTGCACTCAGCCAGTCAGGAAAGATAAAATTCGATCAGCGCCGTAGTAACGAGCGAGCTCGAGTGACAGGGATGATAATAAAAAAGGCTGGTTTGGATGTAGTAGGTGCCAGTAGCGCGAATGATGGATGAGTACGAAAGGTAATCATATTTATCATCATTCAATCTTCAAGACGAATCAAGTCGTTTACATCAGTGCTCAAGAGAAGAGCTAAGGTATGAAGGGAAGCACCCGGTATCCAAAAGGCCATACATGTCTCATACGATCAGAACTTGGCGGGCTATAAACAAGAAGACATCCATAGCGAGACTGAGCTCAACGCCCGGACTCGTGAATCCTAGCACTTACCTTCGTTACATGTCCATCAAATCTGAATGTCAAAGCAAACGAAGTATCGTCGAAACCAAGATTCCGAAAGAAACGAAACGATCCATTTATCCGATCAAATGAGTTAACATGGACCGATCATCCATCTGATAGAGGGTCCCCATGTGGAGATGGTGATGTCGGTGAAGCACCGCGGACGTTTGATGATGATTGTGAGGCTATAGCATGTGTGCCCTCGTCAGCTGGGCCAGAAAGTGGGACAGCTGTATTAGAGGTGGAAGGAACAGGCAAAGTTGAGGCGATATTGGGTGTTGGAACGATGGGAATGCCATGGGATGAAGCCAAAGTGGAGAGGGATGGAGAAGCGATAGTCTGGGTCCGATCATGCGGTGCGTGAGAGAGAGAGGGATTACTGGTATTTCCCGCAGGACCAGGATCTGCGTTGTTGGTGGGGGATGTCGGCGCAGGCTGGGAAGAAGGTGGTCCATCCTCAACACACGCAACGTGCGGGACTGTACCTGTGCGCCCGTGTAAAGCGTTATGGACCTTGCAAATATGATCGAGGGTGATGGCAGTAAGGTCTCTAGTCGGAGGATTGACCGCATCCGGAACAGGTCGATTTCGAATGAGTTCGTTCCACAGGCGACAAAATTCGTGCTGAAGTTCGGGCGATGTCCCTTGGACGTCGAATTTGCAAATTGATCCTAGAAGATTCAACGATTCCACGACAAGATCGTAAGACGGCCGAGTCAGGACTTGGGGGTCAAATCGAGCTATATGAAAAACTATGCGATTGAGGTTGGCCAGTTGGAGGATACGCCTGCGAACGAGATCGCCTTGGGGAGTAGATTCCGAATTTCCTACTAGGAGGTGATCACTGTTGGGAAGGTGATCTCTCACAAGTTGGGTCCAAGTCTCATCGCCGTCACGCGGTGGCGGCACTCTCGCGATAATGGCAGAAATGATGCATCGTATGCAGAGATTCATGATATCGTCAGCTGTACTTTGCCAATCTTGTATAAAACGCCCAAACAGAACAGATCCTAAGAAGCCCGACCACTCCCCACGAAGCACGCGACGGAGGAAATACCAATGTCCCAAGAGGGCATCATTAGTTACACCTGCTACCTGCAGGCAGATTTTGATTCGCTGCTGCTTGACAGGTTCTGCAACCAGATTGGATGAAAAGGTACGGTCCATCAGCCCAACCAATCCAGCAGACAGGTTTTTTCTATTTGGAAGGATAAACCTCTGCAAGGAATCATCTTGTGAAACACAAAGGTCAGGAATGATGTCATAGAATCGCTCGAGTTCGCTATCTCGCTTCAAGGACTCAAATGTCCACCAGAAAGCGTCATAATTGACGTCTAGAGGAAGCGCACGAGCAGCTTCCAATCTTGCCTTATGCATGGTGACTGATAACTGCGAGCGATAGTCCCTGGTCGTGCCCGACAAACAATGGCAAAAGGGGTAGGAAGCGAGGAAAGGGAACGCTCCAGAGACTAGAAGTTGCATGATGATCCCGCAGTACCTGATCAATGACGAAAGTGGTGATTTGTATGGGCTGTCATGATAAAGGATGGGCATGAGGGTGATATATGCGTAGCCACATGCACAGAGCCCAAGCCACGAAGCCATGGGCACGTAAACCAGACTATGGGTATTGACCAACCATATCAGAAGCCCGATGAAGAACAAGAAAAGGGAGATGTGGATGAGAGTAGGCACTGTTCTGATTATGAACAAAACGTTTGACTTCCTAAGGCCTTGGGCACAAAATTCACGAGTCTTGACTCGGTCCTGCAGGCTCTGCCGTTGTTGAGTAGCCCGAATGTAAGATTGAGCCCACTGCTGTATAAGCACAGCAAGCAGGGCACCGGTAAGACTCATAGACAAGCTCAAAAACCAGAGTGCGTTAACCCAAACCGCGTGTACTGGCGGAGAAAATGCAGCGGGGGGTGGAGGGGGAATGACGGTGTGATTTGTAGTGAAATCGGCAAGTATTTGATTGATATTTTTTAAATAGACCGCTGAGGTATCCTGTGGATTTGGCCGAATGTCCGTGACAGAAACAGCAAGAAGAGCTGCGAGTGCTGTTGAGAAAAGGCCAGTCTACATCGTTCAGCATTAACGTCGTAGAGGCATCCGAATGTGAATTCGCGAGGGTACCCACAAAGAGAAGTATGGTATTACACTCTTTCTCCCACCGCCCGGTGACCTCATTATCGTCATTGTCTGCCATTTCCAGATACATGGAGAACAACGCGTCTAACCTTTCCGCAGCCTGAGGCCCCCGAACGTGCAGATCTTCAAGCTGGAGTGGCTCGGCGGGCTGACTCTCTGCCATACGGGGTGAGGAGAGCGGCGAGACCAGTAAGAGAAACAGACCTGGATCCATCTTCCCCTTTATTGCTCGATATTTCTTTGGCTTGAGTCGTTGGGGATCGATGCCAAGGGTGGAAGTGGACAGCCATGAATACAGGGTTTGACAGTCCAGCGTGAGAAAGCAAATACGATGTAATACGCACCATACTAGCTTGTGGCAGCTACGCTCCTTCCAATGACGATAACAGGTAAATCGGCCGAATGTGTTGTTGCCACGGTGTTCGTACCGCGTGCGTCGTACTCGAGTCCAACGCCTTGAGAGGTGGCCTGAGAGTCACTGGTGACCAACGACGGTTTTTACTGTGCCTTATAGTTAACCATAGCCACTATTTTCCACTTTTGGGATGGGTCAAGAAAGCCGACCGCAAGCTGAGTCAACAGTGGACACAATGGTCGAAGCTGAAGATTTGACAGGTCCGTGGGCTGTCCGTGGTCACGGTAACAAGGATCTTGCTGACGGTTACCCCCATCACATTAACGTCTCGTGTTTAAGCATGTGCATTTTTCATAGGAAAGCTCCGAAATGCGGTCGTGGCTCTGACAAGTCCGGTAGTTGACAGGCGGCTTTCGTTGGTCAATTTTGTCATCGGACTCGAGATGTGAGATGTTTCATTGTGAAAGTGAAAGGATCGGCGATGGCATTTCCTTAAAAAGCGAAATCCATCCAAGTCATCTTGTAACAAAATCTGACATGTATGACAACCCCATGAAATCCATTCATTACAGTACTAGTATGATGACACAGAATAAGTCACTGCACATGCTGTACTGTTTCTTCGTGTAAGGACGTCCGTACCATATTCCGTGATTAGAACCATATGCCTTGTGAGCACTCTGGCGAAATTCTAGTAGATCGCACAGGCAAATCATATGTCAGGACGAAGCAAACCATCGGGGAAGATCCGACCTAATAGTGAAGCAATGTCCAGGTAACATGATGCCACGTTCCTCGTTTCCTGGGATTTTACCATCAACACTCAATTATCGAATATCATCTAAAGCTCGACTTACGATGATGTAATACCTACGGTGAACGATGAAATACCTCTCCGATCCCGTGGCCCGAAACTAACTCGAAACGTAGTATCCTCGCTGGTCTGCGACATCATGGATGACCTTTCCAATAGACTTGAAGGGATTTCCGGGCCCACAAATAGCAATTCCAGCTTCTAGGGCTTCGCTAGTCGCAGCGACTAACTTGTGCCCTGGCTCCTCGAGGGGGATTGATGCGTGCTTGTTGCCGTGCTGAGACGATCACTCACCACATCACCAACCAAAAATGGTCGTGAAGTGTCGTCGTGATTCTCATTGAAGTACACAGTGATGCATACGTTCACAATGTCACCATCTTCGAGAGGCCGACTGGATGTGTCGTGAGCCGAATATCGCAGACTTCACGTTTAGACCACGCACTCATCGGGGATCCTGTGGACTTCGACCACTCTTCGACCTCGTTCACGTTCATACAGCATGATTTTGGGAAACCAGAATATACAAGAGGCGATGGATAGGCTGAATGAGTCACGATATATTTGTGAATTGACGCATCCAACACATGTCCGTGGTGCTTGAACGTCACACTGTCAGCGAAGGACAACAATGCCCACCTTGACCTTCACGAGCGTACCTGCATATTCCAATACTTCCTGGGTAAGCCAAGCAGCCTGCCGCAGCCGCCGCTCTCCGGAGCTCTCAAGCTGTATACGTCCGTCACTGGGAAAACCCATTACGCGCAAACGGGTCTTGAGTGGAAGAAGTCAAGTGGGGTGGCCACGGAATATGCGAGAGGATGGGACATTGAGGGATATGAGAGACGCCAAAGACAAACGGCTCAGGTGGTAACATACCGGAATAATTGCCAAAGTACTCATTGACATCTTGCCCTACAATATCAGTCTCTTCATCGCCAGTAGCCAGCATTCTGTGGTGTAGCGGGGCGAACGCGTCAGCCCCTGACGCCCGGTAATGTGATGGAATAGATGGGTGGAAAGACCGCAAGGGGGCGGCCTTGTAGAGATTGCATAACTGCTGGTTGATATCGGTGATTGTGGTCTGTGGTCTGTAATTATGCAACGCCCGACGTGTTCCCCGTAAGGCAAGCCGCCGGCCGGCGACACAGGCATGCCCACGTTTTTTTTTGGAATCCGCGTCCAAAGTTTACCGGGGTGAGGCGGGACAACGTAAAGTTACTTCGCGCACTAGTTACTATGGTACTAGTAGGTATACATGACCCTGTGGTGTAGTAACTGCCACTGAGTATCAAAGAAGTGACGAGATAAACTCGAGGGACAAGGATAAAAAAGGCAAGTTTGGCTGCATTGGCGTGAATGCTGCGTGATAGATGGGTGAGTATGAAAGGTAATCATATTTATCGTCGTTCAAGCTTTTCAAGCTTCAACCTGAATCAAGTTGTTTGTATCAGTGCCCAAGGGAAGAGTTAAAGTATGAAGGGAAATGTATAGTATCCATGTCTCATACGATCGAGTCAGCACCCAGCACTGGCAGGCTAAAAACGGAGCGACATCCATAGCGCGATTGAACTCAACGCCTGGACTCGTGAATCTTGGCACTTCCTTCGTTACATGTCTTTCTAGTCTGGTGTCAGCGTAAACGGAATATCGTTGGAATCAAGGATCCAAAGAAACAACCCAGTTATCCGTTAACCTGGATTGATCATGCTGTTGATAGAGGGTCCCCATGTGGCTCTGGAGATGTCTGTGAAGTATCGCGGACATTTGATGATGATTGTGAGGCTATAGCATGTGTGCCCTCGTTAACTGGGCCAGAAAGTGGGACAGCTGTATTAGAGGTGGAAGGAACAGGCAAATTTGAGGTGATATTTGGAACGATGGGAATGCCATGGGATGAAGCCAAAGTGGAGAGGGATGGAGAAGCGATAGTCTGGGTCCGATCATGCAGTACGTGAGAGAGTGTGGGATTACTGGTGTTTCCTGCAGGACCAGAATCTGCGTTGTTGGTAGGGGATGTCGGCGCAGGCTGGGAAGAGTGAGGTCCGTCCTCAACACACGCAGCGTGCGGGGCTGTACCTGTGCGTCCGTGTAAAGCGTTATGGACCTTGCAAATATGATCGAGGGCGATCACAGTAAGGTCTCTAGTCGGAGGTTCGGCCGCATTCGGGTCAGGTCGTTTGCGAAAGAGTTCGTTCCACAGGCGACAGAATTTGCGCTGAAGTTCGGGCGATGTCCCTTGGACGTCGAATTTGCAAATTTGTTCGAGAACATTCAACGACTCGACGACAAAGTCGTAAGCCTTTTGGCTCACGGCTTTGGGGTCAAATTGAGCGATATGAGAAATTATGCAATTGAGGTTGGCCAGTAGGAGGATACGCCTGCGAACGAGATCGTCTTGGGGAGTGGATTCTGAATCTCCTAGGTGATTACCGATGGGCAAGTGATCTCTCACAAGTTGGGTCCAAATCTCATCACCGTCACGAGGTGGCGATCTCGCGATAATGGCAGAAATGACGCATCGTATGCAGAGATTCATAGTGTCGTCGGCTGTTCTTTGCCAATCTTGTACAAAACGCCCAAACGGGACAGATCCTAAGAAGCCTGGCCACTCCCCACGGAGCACGCGACGGAGGAAATACCAATGTCCCAAGAGGGCTTCGTTAGTTGCTCCTGCTGCCCGCATGCAGATTTTGATTCGCTGCTGCTTGACAGGTTCTGCAACCAGATTGGATGAAAAGGTACGATCCATCAGTCCAACCAATCCAGTAGACAGCTGTTCTCTTTTTGGAAGGATAAACCTCTGCAAGGAATCGGTGTGTGAGGCACAAAGGTCAGGGATTGCGTCATAGAATCGCTCGAGTTCGCTATCTCGCTTCAAGGATTCAAATGTCCACCAGAAAGCGTCATAATTGACGTCCGTAGGAAGTTCGCAAGCAGCTTTTAGTCTTGCCTCGTGCATGCTGACTGATAATTGCGAGCGATAGTGGTCTCTGATCGTACCTTGAGAACTGGGCAGCCAATGGCAAAGGGAGTAGGAAGCAAGGGAAGGGAAGACTCCAGAGAGCTGGAAGAATAAAAATTGCATGATGATCTTGCCGTGTCTGATCAATGATGAGAGTGGTGATTTGTAGGGGCTGTCGTGGTGAAGGATGGGCATGACGGTGACATATGTGTAGCCACATGCACAGATCCCAAGCCACGAAGCAGTGGGCAAGTAAACCGAACTATGGGTATTGATCAACCATATCAGAAGCCCGGCGAAAAACAAGGAAAGGGAGATGTGGATGAGAGTGGGCACTGTTCTGACTATCAATGAAACGCTCGACTTCCTAAGGCCTCGGGCACAAAATTCACGAGTCTTGACCCGGTCCTGCGGACTTTGCCGGTGTTGAGTAGCCCGAATGTACGATTGAGCCCACTGCTGTATAAGCACAGCAAGCAGGGCACCGGTAAGACTCATAGACAAGCTCAAAAACCAGAGTGCGTTGACCCAAACCGCGTATCTTGGCGGAGAAAATGCAGCGGGGGGTGGAGGGGGAATGACGGTGTGATTGGTAGTGAAATCGGCAAGTATTTGATTGATATTTTTTAAATAGGCCGCTGAGGTATCCTGTGGATTTGGCCGAATGTCCGTGACAGAAACAGCAAGAAGCGCTGCGAGAGCTGCTGAGAAAAGGCCGGTCTACATCGTTCAACATTAGCGTTGTAGCGGTGTTCGAATGTGAATTCGCGAGGGTACACACAAAGATAAGTATGGCGTCACACTCTTTCTTCCACCGCTCGGTGACCTTGTTATCGTCATCGTCTGCCCTTTCCAGATACAAGGAGAACAACGCGCCAGACTTGTCCGCGGCCTGAGGCTCCCGACCGTGTAGATCTTCAAGTTGGTGTTGCTCGGCGGGCTGATTCTCTGCCATGCTGGGTAAGGACAGAAGGGAGATCAGTAAGAGAAACAGACCTGTATCCATCTCCTTCTTTGTTACTCAATATTTCTCTGGCTCGGGTCGTTGGAGATCGATACGAAGGATGTAAGTGGACAGCCATGAATACAAATCAAGGCAGTGTTTGACAGTTTTGCGTGAGAAAGCAAGGAACGCCCAAACGTTGGTCGTAAAAACACGATCCACGAATCATACTACATAGTTTGCGGCAGCTACGCTCCTTCCGATGACGACAACCAGGTAAATTGGCCGAACATTTTTGGAGTTATTGCTGGCGCGGTATTTGTACTGCGTGCATCGTACCCGATTTAAAGTGATTGATGCCTGAGGCAGCCTGAGAGTCGCTGGCGACAATTTTACCGTGCCTTATAGTAAGTTATACCAAACCACCATCTTCCACTTTCGAAATCGTTTAAGAAAGCCGACCGCAAGCTGAGACCATAGTAGGCACAGTGGTTGAAGCTTGAAGCTTGAAGCTTGAAGGGTCGACAGGTCCGAGAGCGGACTATGGCAATAAGGATTTTACCCACGTTTGCCCTCATCACAACGTACATTATGCATTATGTCTCGTGTTGAGACTAGCATGTAATACGTGCACTTTCATAGGAAAGGCGTGATCCGAACTCGACATTCGTCTGAAAGGATTACTGATGACGTTTCCTTAAAAGGCCAAATCCATCCGAGTCATCTACGCAACAAAATAGAAGATGTATGACCCCCCCTACATGAAACGTCACGAAAATTCATTCATTCCATACAATGTGATGACAGAGAGTGACATGCTGTACTGTTTCTACGTCAGGACTTCCGCGCCGTGTTCCGTGATTAGAACCCTATGTTCCTTCTGAGCACTCCTGGCACAATTCTAGTAGGTCGCACACGCAAATCACCTGTCAAAACAAAGCAATAGAATGGAAGATGGAGAGAATTGTACCTCAGTCGAAGCTGTCCAACCATCCGGGAAGATCCAACTTCTTGGATTCGTTCCTTGAATAAGGCAGGGCTTACTGGGAATTAGCCCTGCAAACCCAGCCACGCCTCTCGCCTCGCTTACCTCAATAGTGAAGCAATGTCCAGGTGTCATGATGCCAGGTTCCTCGTTTCCTGAGATTTCACCATCAACACAATTATAGAATATTATCCAAAGTCTGGCTCACGATGAAACACATCTCCGATCCCGTGGGAATATCCTCGCCGGTCTGCGACATCGTGGATGGCTTTCCCGATAGACTTGAAGGGATTCCCAGGTCCACAATTAGCAATTCCAGCTTCTAGGGCTTCGCTGGCCACAGTGACTAAATTGCGCCCTGGCTCATCCTCGAGGGTGGTTAATGGGTGCTCCTTGCCGTGCTGAGACGATCACACATCACATTACCAACCAAAAATGTTCGCGAAGTGTCACTGATACCCATTGAAGTACACAGTGATGTCTATGTTCACAATGTCACCATCTTCGAGGGTCGACTGGACGTGTCGTGAGTCAAATATCACATTTAGACCACGAACCTATCAGGGATCCCGTGGACTATGACATTGTTCACACTCGTACAGCAAGATTTTGGGAAACCAGAGTATTCAAAAGGTGACTGATAGGCTGAATGAGTCACGATATATTCGTGAATTGACGCGTCCAACGCATCGTGGTGGAGCCAACCTACCTGAACGTCAGCGCTGTCTGCGAAGGTCAACAATGCCCGCCTTGACCTTTGAGTGTGCCTGCATATTCCAATACTTCCCGGGCGAGCCTCAGGCTGTCTCAGCCACGCTCTCTGGAGCCACCAAGCCATATACGACAGTCGCTGGAAGATCCATTGCGCACAAATTGGTCTTGAGTGGAAGAAGTCAAGTAGGGGCATGGAATGTGCGAGGGGATGGGTTGTTGAGGGATATGAGTGATGCCAAAGACGAATGGCTCGGGTTGTAAAATGATGGAATAATTGCCAAAATACCCATTGACACCCGACTCGTTCTCTCCATCTCCATTGTCAGTAGCTGGCGTTCCGTGGTGTAGCGGGACGAAGGCTCACGAATGCGCCAGCCCCAGACGCCCAGTGATGTAATGGAATAGAGAGGTGGAATGACCGTAAGGTGGTCCACCTTACAGAGATTGCGCGAAGAGCATGCCATAATGCAGGCGTGAGTACGTGAGTAGCCGCCGGTCGATATCGGTGGTTGTGGTCTGGAATTATGCAACGGCGGCAGCAACGCCCATGCTAAATTCCCCATAAGGTAAGCCGCCGGCCGGCGATGGAACACAAGGTGAAGTGGGACAACTTAAAATTACTTCGCGCACTAGATAGTATAGTACTAGTAGGTACACGGCGTACACCATACACATGACCCTGTGGCGCAGTAACTGCCACTGAGTATCAAGGCGGTAACGATATAAGCTCGAGGGACAGGGATAAAAAGGGCAAGTTTGGGTGAAGTAGTACCATAGATGGATGAGTATGAAAGGTAATCACATATTTATCGTTGTTTAAGCTTCAGGATGAATCAAGTCGTTTACATCAGTAACCAAGGGAAGAGTTTAAAGCATGAAGGGAAGCGTCCGATATCCAAAACGCCATATAGGTTTCATAGTACTCCGAGTCGGTGGGCTATAAATGAAGGGACATCCATAGCGAGACTGAGCCCAACGCCAGAACTTGTAAATCCTAGCACCTACCTTCATTACACATCCGTCTAATCTGAATGTCAACGCAAACAAAGTTTTGTCAGAATCAAAGGTCTAAAAGAAACAATACATCCATCCGATCAAACGACTCGGAGTTAACATGGACCGATGGGATATCTGAGAGAGGGTCCCCATGTGGAGATGGAGAGGTCTGTGGGACATCGCGGATGTTGGAAGGCGATTGTGAGGCTATGACATATGTGCCTTCATCAGCTGGACCAGAAATTGGGACGGCTGTGTTAGAGGTGGAAGGAACAGAAACATCTTCCGTGGCAATGGGTGTTAGAACAAAGGGAATGCCATGAGATGAAACAAAATTGGAGAGAGGGGGAGAAACAATAGCCTGGGTCTGATCATGCAGTGCCTGAGAGTGTGTGGGATTACTGGTGTCTTCCGCAGGACCAGAATCTGCGTTGTTGGTGGGGGATGCCGGGACAGGTTGGGAAGAATGAGACCCGTCCTCAACACACGCAGCGTGCGGAGCTATACCTGTGCGTCCGTGTAAAGCGTTATGAACCTTGCAAATATGATCGAGGGTGATCACAGTAAGGTCTCTAGTCGGAGGTTCGGCCGCATTCGGGTCAGGTCGTTTGTGAAAGAGTTCGTTCCACAGGCGACAAAATTTGCGCTGAAGTTCGGGCGATGTCCCTTGGACGTCGAATTTGCAAATTTGTTCGAGAACACTCAACGACTCGACGACAAAGTCGTAAGCCTTTTTACTCACGGCTTTGGGGTCAAATTGAGCGATGTGAGAAATTAGGCAATTGAGGTTGGCCAGTAGGAGGATACGCCTGCGAACGAGATTGTCTTGGGGAGTGGATTCCGAATTTCCTAGGTGATTATCGGTGGGCAAGTGATCTCTCACAAGTTGGGTCCAAGTCTCGTCACTGTCGCGCAGTGGCGATCTCGCGATAATGGCAGAAATGACGCATCGTATGCAGAGTTTCATAGTATCGTCGGCTGTACTTTGCCAATCTTGTACAAAACGTCCAAACGGGACAGATCCTAAGAAGCCTGGCCACTCTCCACGAAGCACGCGACGGAGGAAATACCAATGTCCCAAGAGGTATTCCTCAGTTGCGCCTACTGCCCGCATGCATATTTTGATTTGCTGCTGCTTAACAGATTCTGCAACCAGGTTGGATGAAAAGGTACGATCCATCAGCCGATTCAATCCAGCAGACAGTATCTCTCTATTCGGATGGATTAATCCCTGCAAGGAATTGACGTGTGAGACACAAAGGTCAGGAATGGCGTCATAGAACTGCTCGAGTTCGCTATCTTGCTTCAAAGATTCAAATGTCCACCAGAAAGCGTCATAATTGATGTCTGTAGGAAGCGCGCGAGCAGCTTTCAGTCTTGCCTCGTGCATGCTGACTGATGATCGCGAGCGATAGTTGCCCCTGTTCGGGAATTGACAACGAGGTGGCCAATGGCAAAAACAAGCGAGGGAAGAGAACATCCCAGGGAGTTGGAAGAATAAAAGTTGCATGGAGATCCCACACCACCTGATCAACGACGAAAGTGGTGATTTGTATGGGCTGTCGTGGTGAAGAAGGGGCATGAGGGTGACATATGTGTAGCCACACGCACAGAGCCCAAGCCACGAGGCCACGGGCACATAAACCAGACTATGGGTATTGATCAACCATATCAGAAGCCCGGCGAAGAACAAGAAAAGGGAGACATGGATGAGAGCGGGCATTGTTCTGACTATAAACAAAACCTTTGAGTTCTTGAGGCCTCGGGCACAAAATTCACGAGTCTTGACCCGGTCCTGTGGGCTCTGCCGTTGTTGAGTAGCCCGGATGTACGATTGACCCCATTGCTGTATAAGCACAGCAAGCAGGGCACCGGTAAGACTCATAGACAAGCTCAAAAACCAGAGTGCGTTGACCCAAACCGCGTGTACTGGCGGAGAAGATGCAACGGGCTGTGAAGGGGGAACGACGGTGTGATTTGTAGTGAAATCGGCAAGTATTTGATTGATATTTTTTAAATAGGCCGCTGAGGTATCCTGTGAATTCGGCCGAATGTCTGAGACAGAAACAGCAAGAAGCGCTGCGAGAGCTGTTGAGAAAAGGCCAGTCTACATCGTTCAGCATTAACGTCGTATAGCATTTGAATGTCAATTCACGAAGGTACCCACAAAGATAAGTATGGTATTACACTCTTTCTCCCACCGCCCAGTGACCTCGTTATCGTCATCGTCTGCCATTTTCAGATACATGGAGAACAACGCGTCTGACTTGTCCGCAGCCTGAGACTCCCGACCGTACTGCAGATCTTCAAGCTCGAGGTGCTCGGCGGGCTGATTCTCTGCCATACTGGGTGAGACGAGCAGGGAGATCTGTAAGAGAAACAGACCTGGATCCATCTTCCTCTTTATTGATCGATGTTTCTTTGGATTGAGTCGTTGGGGGTCGATGCCAAGGATGTAAGTGGACAGCCATGAATACAAGGCAGAATTTGACAGTCCGGCGTGAGAAATCAAGGAACACCCAAAAACGATGTAATACGCATCATACTGGTCTGTGGCAGCTACGCTCCTACCAATGACGATAAACAAGTAAATCGACCGAATACGCCCGAAGTTGTTGTTGGCATGGAGCTCGTACTGCGTGCATCGTACCCGAGTCCAATGCCCTGGGAGGCAGCCTGAGAGTTGGTGACCGTTTTTACCGTACCTTATAGTAGGCTATGGCTATCTTACCAAGCCATCATTTTCCACTTTTGAAATCGTTCAAGAAAGCCGATCGCAAGCTGCGACCATAGGGAGGACAATAGTTGAAGAGTCGCCATTGACAGGTCCGAGAGCTGTCCATGGCAACAATGATTTTGCGAACGGTTATTCGCATCGCAACGTACATTAACGTCTCGTGTTGAAATTAGCAAACAATACGTGCGTTTTCATAGTAAAGCGTGCTCCGAAATGCGGCTGTGCCTTTGAGATTCCTAGTACCAGTTGACGGGCGACTTTCTTTGGTTAATTTCGTCATCGGACCCAAGACGTTTAAGATGTTTCGGTGAAAGGTTCGGCGATGACGTTTCTTTAAAAAGCGAAATCCATCCGAGTCATCTACGCGACAAAATATGACATCTATGACAATATGACACAAAATAAGTCATTGTCCGTGCTGTACTGTTTCTACGTCAGGACTTCCGCGCCGTGTTCTGTGATTAGAATCATATGTTCCTTCTGAGCACTCCTGGCACAATTCTAATAGGTCGCACACACAAATCGTCTGTCAAAACGAAGCAATGGAATGGAAGATAGAGAGAACTATACCTCAGTCGAAGCTGTCCAACCATCCGGGAAGATCCAACTCCTCGGATTCGTTCCTTGAATAAGGCAGGGCTTACTGGGAGTCAGCCCTGCAAACTAAGCACGCCTCGCGCCTCACCTACCTCAATAGTGAAGCAATGTCCAGGTGTCATGATGCCAGGTTCCTCATTTCCTGAGATTTCACCATCAACACTCAACTATCGAATATCATCCAAAGTCCGACTCACGATGATGCAATATCCACGGTGAACGATGGAACACTTCTCCAATCCCGTGGCCCGTAAATTGACTCGAGACGGAGTATCCTCGCCGGTCTGCGACATCGTGGACGGCCTTTCCAATAGACTTGAAGGGATTTCCAGGTCCACAAACAGCAATTCCAGCTTCTAGGGCTTCGCCGGTCACGGCAACCAAATTGCGCCCTGGCTCATCCTCGAGGACGGTTAATGCGTGCTTGTTGCCGTGCTGAGACGATCACTCACCACATTACCAACCAAAAATGTTCGCGACGTGTCACCGTGATACCCATTGAAGTACACAGTGATGTCTATGTTCACAATGTCACCGTCTTCGAGAGGCCGACTGGATGCGTCGTGAGTCAAAAGTTGCAGACGCTCACGTTTAGGCCACGAACTCATCTGGGATCCCGTGGACTACGACGTTGTTCACGCTCGTACAGCATGATTTTGGAAAACCGGAATATCCAAGAGGCGACGGATAGGCTGAATGAGTCACGATATATTCGTGAATTGACGCGTCCAACGCATCCGTGGTGGAGCCAACCTACCTGAACGTCAGCGCCGTCGGCGAAAGACAACAATGCCCGCCTTGACCTTCACGAGTGTGCCCGCATATTCTAACACCTCTCGGGCGAGCCGAGCCGCCTCTCGCAGCCGCCGCTCTCCGGAGCTACCGAGCTGTATACGACCGTCGCTGGAAGATCCGTTACGCGCAAATGGGTCTTGAGTGGAAGAAGTCAAGTAGGGCGGCCGCGGAATGTGCGAGGGGACGGGTCGTTGAGGGATATGAGCGACGCCAAAAACGAATGGTTCGGGTGGTAAAATGACGGAATAATCGCCAAAGTCATGGTGCTCGTCGACCTCCGTCTCTAAAATATCGTTCTCGTCATCGTCAGTAGCCGGCGTTCCGCGGCGTAGCGGGGCGAAGGCTTGCGAACGTGTCAGCCCCAGACGCCCGGGAGTGTAATGGAATAGAGAGGTGGAAAGACCGCAAGGGGGCGGCCTCATAGAGATTGCACGAAGAGCCCGCCATGATGCAGGCATTTTAGCAGCTGCTGGTCGATATCGGCAGTTGTGGTCTGAAAGTATAAGCAGAATTCCCCGTAAGGCAAGCCGCCGGCCGGCGAGATATGCCCATTTTTTTTTTTGGAATCCGTCCGCGTCCAGGTTTTAACTGTCGTTTACCAGGGTGAGGTGGGACAACTTAAAATTACTTGGCACACTAAATGGTATAGTACTAGTAGGTATACATGACCCTGTGATGCAATAACTGCCACTGAGTATCAAAACAAGACGTGATTCCTTGTGACCAAAGTCATCCATCCAGTGTAATTGGTCTCAGCGAACTCACGGTATGATTCGCTTGACCCCCAGTCTTCGACCACTGCGTTGGGAGAGGAGTACGTAAGGTTGTTTCCTGTGTTCGTCTTGTGGGAGATGATGGCATCACGAGAGTGCTGGACTGCCGAGAAGATGTATGGTGACTATGCTGTTGACTTGTGCCGAACCAGTCTTGGATGACAGGGTGATCGCTGTTTGGTGCACAATTACACGCAGCATAGAGTTCCAATAATTTTGTGAAACTCTCAGTCGCATTAAACAAGGGCAGCGCTAGGTGCATCATAAGGAATTTGTCAAGATGGCGTTCTCAGTAATACACACCTTCATGTAGGATCTGGTAGGCCTGCTTGTAGGAAGCGCGCCGACTCCACATAACTGAGTAGCTATTAGTGGTGGCGAAGGGAACAACAAGTTGGTGCCTTACGGTAAGCACAAACAACGATAGCAGCAGTGGATTCGGTAAGGGAATGAACGAGGATTCGACCTCTATGATCCAAGGCATCTTGAATATATTTGCAAATGGCTGGCAGTGCAAGGAGAAGGGCTGCTTTGTTGGATTGGGGTATCTCGACGTGATGGTGCTTGAGACCAATGTTGGACGGGAAGGTAGCAGAGGGAGACAACGATATGCAATGCGTCAAGCCTAAGTATGTAACTAGGCAAGCAGCTTGTTCCGGACACGTTGGGAATTCACTGGAGCAGGGCTCGTCAGACAAGTGTGGATACGAGGGCCCTCGCACTTTCTTACCTACTGAGGGAGAGCCTTTCTGGTATGATAACAGTTGTATCACTTAGACTGTTTAAAAAACTAGTGACGTCTTGACGGTGACGGCGCTTCCAGGCGCGATACGTTGGATCTGTCCGCGAGACCGAATAGTTACAAGCTTCGAAGGTATGAAGCTCTTTGATGAAGCCATAATTCGGCTGTATTTGCGGGCGAGCTGCAATGAGAGAGGTAAGGGAGTGAGAGGAAGGCGAAGGAATTTTCAAGACCTCTCTTGATTATGGCTATCGCCTTATGGACAGGGATGTGGCGAGTCGACATCACTAATTCGTAGTCAGTTTCTATCGACATCAAGCGGGTCGCGAACTCACAATACGCTGCGATCACGGTGGCACTCCTTGAAATGCCCATATGACAGTGAACCAGGACGCGTCCTCCATTGTCCAACGCGGTTTGGATGAAGCGACACGCGTCAGGAAGATAGATGAGGATATCATCGTATTCAGAGTCTTGTACGGGTACAGTCATGTGGTTAGGCCCTTGCGAAGGGTAGTCCTGGCACGCAGAGACAACGTGTGTTATCCCAAACTGTCGGCGGAGGTCGACAGACTTGACGGCGGCGAAACTGCAGGGTGAGGGGCGTATTTATCAACGGAGATGTTATAAAAAAAAAACTAGCGTAGAGGGTAGCGCCAGATTGTAGATGGTGGACACGTACTTTCCAATGTAGAGCTGACCATCAATGACGGCGTCGATGTTGCGGGTAGATGCGTTAGGCATGTCAGTCGCGGTGGCCGAAGGATAGCGGTGTAGGAGGGGTGGGGGGTGAGATATAAGACAGAGTTTAGAGAAAGCGTTTTTAAAAGAGAGAAGATGTGGTGGAGACTAGAAAAATGGGGAGCACTTAATGCGATACGGGGAATGTAAAAAGCGAGGCGGACGGGAATGCAATTGACCGATGACCCGATGGCCCTCCTCGAGCACACGATTTTCATATTGGACACATTTCCTATCACGGACTCTCGGCCCTATCGTTTCTCCAATCGCCCTCAATGGGGAATGTGGAACCTCTTGTTCCACTCCCATGCTGTCACCTTCAATGTGCGCTTTCCAGCCCCAACCGGACGAGTTAAGCTGGATCGTGTCATCACGCCATCGAGAAGACCCCACTAACGATGGCATTACCTCCGCAAAGTCGGGATGTCCGACTGATGTCCGGGGCTGCAAACGTTTTCTCCACCCCGCTTCTACCTCGCAAGATCTCTCCACGGTGCAGTGGAAGTTCTGCATTCCCTAGTTGTCCTGAGTCGACATATGACCTGTGACGTGGGGTGTCCTTATTCTACATTCGTGCGGCGCAGCCCTATGTGCGCGCTTACCCTCTCTGTATTGAACCTGAGGGGTTCGCAAAGTTGTTCACTACACCGAAAAGAACAGGCCCCCCCGCTGAGCGCAATTGTTATCGCCGTTACCAACGGACTGCACTACTTATTCCGCGTTGTATATCTCGTCGCTTATCTTCGCCACATGCTGTAACGTACGGTGGCGTTATTCTATAAAGGCCTCAATCACTCGAACATGAGATATTTATGCGACGGATTTCCATGCTTTGGATTACTGTAATTACGATCCAAATACCCCAGAAGATGTATCAGGTGCAAGAACAGGAGGCCGCAAGAATGCAGGTGACCGTCGGGGTGTGAAATGTGGGGTACATGTAGGAAGTAGGCGCCCAACAATCTGGAAAAAAGGCGCGGTGGCTCGATCCGACCTTCTAATTGAAGTTCTCTGGTGCAGTGTAAAACAACTTGACCCCTGGTGTGACAGTTCCCACCGAGCTGCGGAGATACTGGGCATGTTGCATAAGGCGCTCTGATCGGGGTATATGCATGGCGTCCAACAGCATACCAGCTTTGTTGGGGATGAATGGCTGGAGCAGAATACCACAGATACGCAGGGTTTCAAGGGAGAGGGCGTATACTTTTCCGGTGACTGCCTCGGGGGTATTCTTAGCCCATGGTTCGGTCGCATTCATCATAACGTTGGCCTGTGAGGGACAAATCAGCAAATGTCCGCTAGTCACATAGCCGTACTAACTGCTTTCAATTGATGGACAATGGCCTCGAGGGCCTCGGCAATACGAAACTCCTTGAGGTGATCGTCGACCACGGAGGCCAGATGTTGTAGGGGATTCACTACTTCTCTAAGATTCTCAGTGTCCCGTGACTCTTCCAGTAATTCCCGCGATCGGGCATAGAGGTCCTGAGGTAGGCGCTTTCGAATTGCAGCAGAAGTAATGCGCAGGTAGAAGTTACCGAGTAATGATCGCAGTTCCGCGGCGTTGTTCTCGAGTTGTTCGTTTGACCAATCTGTGGGGACAATCAATCCAGAGAGAGGTCGGGGGCACAACAAGATTTTAACCCACCAACGTCATCCTTGAAGCGACCGCCAACCCTTGCAAGATAGTACCTGACCAAGTCCGTGCCGAGATGCCCCATAGCCTGGAATGGGTCCACGACGTTGCCGATCGACTTGGACATCTTCCGTCGGTTGACTGTCCAGTGGCTGTGAGCTAAAATCTTTTTAGGAAGTGGCAAGTTTAAAGCTTGGAGCATGGCCGGAAAATATATGGCATGAAAGCTATTGCAATGACTTAGATATACGATCCCCGCGCATAGAACGAAACGTTGCCCACCGAATTATATCTTTACCAACGACTTGAAGATCTGGTGGCCAGCACAACCGCATATTTTGTGCTTCCCCGTTCCATGGATATCCTGCCCCGGTCAGGTAGTTTATCAAGGCGTCGAACCACACGTATATCGTATGTGTGGGATCATTTGGGACAGAAATTCCCCAATGCAAGCGATTGCGAGGACGCGATACTGATAGATCTTCAAGCGGCGCGGATAACACGTCCAGAATGTTAGCATGTTGCTGTGGGGGATAAATCGCTTGTGGGTCCGACCGGTATCGCGCCAGCAAGAAATCACGGAAGCGCGACAAACGAAATTTATAGTTCTCCTCCTCTGTCCATTCAACCACGGATCCTGTCTCCTTAGATACGATAATCTGCCTATTGGACCCGTTTGGACACTTGCGCTGTTCGATTTGATTGTCTGTGTAGAAACATTCGTCCGAAATCGAGTACCACCCTTTGTGGGAACCTTTGTAAATGAGGCCCTCGGAGTCTAATGCACGCTATAGCGAGGTGAGAGAATAGAAGATAGTGTTTCTCTGGTGCCTACCCACACATGTTGCACGGCTTCGTGGTGGTCTTTCTCCGAGGTCCGGATAAATCTAGTATGCGACGTGGTCGCTTTATTCGCAAGGTCCTGATCAATGACAGTGAGTATGGAAAGATGTATTGATGGGTAAATGAACACACACGAAAACGGTCACTTATACGGTCGCAAAACTCTTGCGGCTCTAAGTTCTCTGCTTCGGCAGCTTTCTGAATTTTGAGGCCATGTTCATCTGTGCCAGTAAGAAAGTGGACAGCCCTGTCCGGCCTGGCAAGCCTGGCATGTCGAGAAAATATATCTGTTGTAACTAGCGTATAGAGGTGACCAATGTGGGGCACTAAGTCGAGGTCAGAAACGAGGCCAAGTCGGATGTGGTGTGAGCCTACCAGAATTTGGGTAAAATATTGGCGTCGTCAAGTAATAGGGCTTATCACGATCATTTGAAGAAGAAGAGTATGGGCAAATGCTACCTCTCGGAACCGATGGTAACAGGCGATGGCAAGCACGACGGGCACATGGTCCCAAGAGCATTCTACAGCGCTGTCCAGTACGCGATCACCGAAATTTGTGCTGCCACCAATGTGACCAAAGGCTAGGGTTAGGGCTAATCATCCAGCGCTATCGTGCTCGTCGGGGTCGGTCACGGTGCGGACGAGTTCAATCACAATCACGATCACCTCACTTCACTACCCACTGGCTGTGTCGGGAACGCTCTCTCCATCATACACGAAAATTTACTTCTTTACCAGCCAACGCGGTCAATTGCTATGGGCGACTCTTTCGCTGACCTCTGGAACTCCTCCGTTCCAGCGAAGCCCTCAGAACCTCTTCGCAAGCTGGGCGCGGGCCCTGCACCGTCATCAAGCACTCCCAATCGCCCAAAATATGACGCCTTTTCTATGCTGGCGGCTTCCGGTTCAAATTCGTCGAGTCCTCGTTCCCTGACGCCATCGTCTACAGCTGCTGCCCCCGTGCAACGTTCCAACCACAGCGCGACAACGACCACCTCAAGCGATGCGTTCGGTGATTTGCTTTCAGGATCATTCGGGAATGGCTCAAGCAATTCCAAGCTGACCATCGCTGACAAAGCAGCAAAAGCCAAAGCACAGGTAATTCAGCAACCCGTACCACCCTCACAGAGTACAAGAGCCTGGGCAGGACTGGATTCCCTCGCAGACACCGCCTCTTTCTCATCATCGCAGCCACCCAAGTCCAAATCGCTTCGGACCGACGACGACTGGCTTTTCGATTCTTCCACCAGCACCGCGCGTGTAGAACCGTCCCCTCCAAAGCCATCGACCGACGATTGGGGGCTAGATGACTTTATATCCGGTCCCAAGCCTTCTGGCGGAGCCAACCCTGCACCCTCATCCCGTGGGAAATCCTTATTTGATCTGGATGACTTCCAGTCATCATCTGAGGTTGACCAGGGTTTCAACTCGTCGGCGCAAAATTTCCCGCCTTCCCGCTCCGATACGCCTGGCGATTTTGATTTTGGCGATCGTGAAAACGCTTTGCTTGGTGAAGACTCTGGAAGTGACGATGACATTCTAGGGGGCTTGGGTCGACCAGCCCACGAGCGGCCAGCGGAACGCCCCCTTCCACCGGTATGCGGCGACTCCCTGACCGGACAGACATCCACGGATCTCCTGACAACCCTCTTTCTAGGATGCCGCACCCTCACATAGAACGCCTTCTCCTCCACCTCACATTATTGGCCAGATTGTCGAAATGGGATTCTCCCCTCATCAAGCTCGGGCGGCTCTCGCCTCCACGGAGTCAGGTCTTGACGTTCAAGCTGCGCTAGAAACATTACTCTCGGAGGCGTCTGCCTCCCCGAACCTCCCCGAACCAAGGCCATCCCGAGGATCGCAGAGAGAGCGTAACCGCTTCCAAGACAATGATGAATGGGGTAGTGAGCAACATGACCCGGACTTGTCACGGCCACGCCCCCAGCACCATCACCGTCTTTCTCAAGAGCGACCTCCCCCTTCATCTTCTGAAGCCAATTATCAACAGCAGGCTGATAAAATCATCAACCAGGCCAGCGAAATTGGGTCTCAACTGTTCCAACGAGCGAATGCATTTTGGAAGGAGGGGAAAACGAGAGTTCAGAAAGCGTATGAAGAACGTGCGGCGAGTTCGCGTACTGGAACCCCGGGATATGGGCACGGCGAAAGGCAGAACGGGCGGCCTAAATGGATGAATGAAGATCCCGACCAGAGTCAACCCACTCGGCCCAGTGAACATTCTCGAACCAGCTTTAGAGATGATGATTCGGAGACCGAAACCCCTTCGACTCAGCCCGAACCACCTACGCGCGTAAAAGTGCCTCCTCAGGCAAAGCCTTCTCCCCCTGCTCAGACCAAAGTAGTAGATTTATTCGGCGAGAATACACTCACTGCCTACGTGTCTCCCTTTCGTCGTGGCACTGCTTCTCGAACGACTTCTCCCCCCTCAATTCCCGCACAAGCAGCATCGCTTCGTGCACCCTCTCCTGTCCGTCTGTCAGAACGACAGGTGATCTCCGCCTCACCATCTGCAATCTCATCGTCTGCACAGTACAAGGCGTCCGGTACCGAGATGTTTAAACTCGGTCGCTTTGCAGAAGCAGAAGCGGCATATACGTTGGCCATCTCCCAACTACCGGACTCGCACCTGTTGCTCGTCCCTTTGTTCAACAACCGCGCATTGTCGCGACTAAAGACTGGCAACGTGACAGGTGCCATTGAGGATTGCACCGCAGTTATAGCCATTATTGGACCGTCGTACCATCCAGCACGAGAGGCAAAGGTAACAAAGGAGGAAGGCGGCGCTGGCATTGACTTGGGCGACGGGCTTGTCAAGGCATGGCGTCGTAGGGCAGAGGCATACGAGGGTAAGGAGAAGTGGGACCTAGCGCGACAAGACTGGGAGTCCATCGCCGGCGCGGACTTTGCTGGAAGGAATCGTAGTGAAGCCTCGGGCGGCATCGGACGCTGTAGGAAAATGCTCAACGCTGATAAGGCTTCGGACCCTGCCGCGCCGTCGGTATCGCGCGCCAACGCACCGACAAGTCGCGCGACGCGCCCTCCGCCACGTCGCGGACCTACACCACCGTCAGAGGCGTTAGCCAGGCTTAAACAGGCCAACCAAGAAGCGGAAGCGGAGGAGGAGGCCCGTATGGAGCTCAAGGACAGCGTGGATGCGCGCCTCGGGGCATGGAAGAATGGGAAGGAGACGAATCTGCGCGCATTAGTAGCCAGCCTCGATACCGTGCTCTGGCCTGAGCTTGGGTGGCAAAAGGTTGGGATGGCGGAGCTCGTCACACCTAATCAAGTCAAAATCCGATATACCAAGGCCATCGCCAAACTACACCCGGACAAGGTACGCAGAGTTCTTCCAGCACATGTCGCATATGCGCCAATGTCTCGCTTGTTTTTTGTAGCTCAATGTCAAGAACACCACATTGGAGCAGAGAATGATCGCTAATGGCGTATTCGGTACGCTAAATGATGCTTGGAATGTTTTCAAACCATAGAACCAATAGACTACGTGGGGCAATGTAGGTTTACAATCACGGATACTCTTGTAATTCCTCCTACTATCCTGTTTGTAATGGATACAACCTCTCGTGATATCATGAAATGACATAAACCCTGGCGTCGTCATCCCTTGCTAAGTAGACGTGACAGGAAAAACGTCCAACCCTAACCCAAATGTCATAGTAAATCCATGCCTGTTATCAGGAACATAACTCCCATCTTCCTCCATCGTCCTCACTTACACACCAAATGCGATCATTGTCCCTCAGCCACTCCAGCGCTTCCTGGACGGCCCATTCATTAATCCGTTTCCATCTATCGTCTCCGCGCTTTAAATGTGTAGTAATATCCTCCTTCGTGGGACCAGGAAGAGGTAGGAGCCGTCTTCGCGACACAGCAGGTCCCAAAAATGTATCCTTGGACTCTCCCTTTCGGCGTGTCTGCTGCGCCGTGAGAGAGCGGATCGCCCGTTCGACCTGCGTCGCAAGGTACGTAGTAGAAAGAGACGCGTATGCTTCCTCGTCTGATGGGGGGTCCGATAGATCCTCTATATAGTCAATTGGCTGTGTGTCACGTCTAGAAACCGAACGCGATGACAGTGAGCTGGAGCGATCGTGATCATCTAGCTGACTCGAACGATATAACATGCTCGAGTCGAGCGCCGTATGAGGCTCCAGGGGAGAAAGGACAGGGCCATCCCACAGGATTATGCTGCCGTCTTGATAAAGCTTGCAGATAGCCCAGGAAAACAAGCGGCAGATTTTTGGCGTGGACCCCTCCATGCTCGACGCCAGCGCAGTGCGTTTTCCGGAAGGGTTGGAGCTAGGCGCGTCTAGTTGAGATCGCCTGGTCTTCTCACGATGACGCGCCTTGACTTGGACGACTCGACTCGCCAAGGCCACGAGCTCGGGGATGCGGAGCAAAAATGAGAGTGTACAGCCAATCATGGTCTCGGTTTCATCGCTGTGTCCGCTACGACCGAGACGCCCGGAATGGGGACGGGGACGGGGTGTGATGAGGGCACTAGTACGACGCGACAAACGCGGTGTGCGATCATTACCTGGAGTTGATCTTTGCTTTGTGGGCGTCGCGGGGGTTTGGTCTATGGCTTCGGCAATCGAATCCGTGTCAGAGTCTAGGTCGCTTTCGCACGGCCGAGGGCCGAAATTGAGGTAGCGTAGATTGTCCATGAAATGCTTCACGTATATCCGGAACGTATTTTCCGTTAGATCACGACTGCGGAGACGAGATGGATGCCGAAGTCGCGGAAGAAGCTGGCATAAAAAGTAAAAAAGTCAGCAGATTCAAGGCAGTGGGGAGTTGGGTTCGAAACGCACGGAAGAGTCATCAGAAGACTTTGCGGGGCTTGAAGTAGAGGTCGAGAATGCAGTAGAGCGAGTGCTCGGCGTAGAAATGATCACTTTTGAGGACTTGGGTGTTCGTGGTATGTCTTGCGCTCCGCTAGCAGCGGTGCCAGTCGAAGACGGAATGATGAATTTCTCGGGAAGGAAGTAATAGTTCTTGTGCAAAGATGTAACACGTCGCCAATGTTCGAGCTCCTCGCCTGGGCCCCAGCACCGTTCTGCATCCCAACCTCATTAGTAGATTCTGATAGGTGGAGGCATCATGGAGCACAGACCGAGGGACTCGCCGTGTACTTCTTTCGAATTTCGTCTCGCACGAACCCTGCCCTGGACTTTGACCACGGACCCGACTGGGACAAGGCGTAGTTCTGTGGTTGAGCCGGACTTATCTGCCGGTCCTTGAGCTACAGGGGCGACGTCCGGCTTCTCACTCGTTTTGCTCTCTGGCCTACCCTCGTCAGGCTGAAATGCGTACTCAATGGTGCCGGTTCCATCATCCACTGTCGAGTGAGCTTTTGAGTTAGATGTGGTACAGCAAGAGATGATGCGACTCACGTGTGTAAACGACGCGACGGTCGTACGCTACAGCCCCGACTACGATGGCAACCAATGAAACTGATCTGCAGGGCACGCGACCGAGAAAGTAGTAGGGAAGGCCTATCGTTTACAACGGTTAGAATAAGTTAAAAAGCAACCATGTTCGATTCGAGAAGCGCGTCCCACCTCCATGTTCACTTTCTGACATCGAGAGCACGTCTTTGATGAAGCAAGATGCGATGGCATCCTTGCTCATGACCCAATTGATAAGTTGCTCTCGAGTGTGGCCTCCACACATGCTGTTGGACGACTTGAATTCCTGTTTGTCATGTACATGCGGCCGCGGCAGTTGGACGCGTCTCAGTCCCAGCTCCGACCGTCGCGTCAGAGGTGTTTGAAGTAATTTTCAGAGAGATATGCTTGCATACTCGTCTTTGCCGTAGGGTCGTGTCAGTTCGTGTAGCGGTCATATTGCATGGCCATCAAAAGGTACAAACAGTAGCACAGGGCAACAACGTTCACGAACAAAGTGCCTCGTGTGTAGATAAACAGTTAATCTTTAAATTTTTCCGATAGGGTAAAAAGCTCTGGATAAGCCGGTGATAAGCCGCTGTTCGGACGGACAACTTTAAATTAAAAAGTGAGACACCACATTAAATCTACCTATAAAAATAAAAAATAGAGTCATGTTATTAAACACACATACTCACTGGGCCAATGGTTACTTCGATGCGCAACTTGCACTATTTCACAGAATCTGCACTAATAGCACATCAGGCAGAAGTCCAACTACTTTTCAGCTAATTTTCTTTAATTTCCTGTATGGCAAATAAATGTTTGACAAGTAATTGACTACTTGCCAAAATACATATCATTTACTTGTACATTACTTGCCAACTTATTAATTTGTGGGAGGGGATGTTTGAGGGAAAGTGCAATGCATGTAAGAGTACCTTTGGCTGGTTAGATTGCATCAACATGACAAGCAAGAGCAATGTACCAAGTACTTGTCTGGAATATGTGTCCCTTTTCCTGGCCATAATACTTTTTAAGTGTATTTATGGATGTACTTTCGAGAACTGCTCAGGAGCTAGTCTGGCAAGTAGATGATATGTATTTTTGGCATTTTTTATGAGAAATCACAAAAATCACAAAAAATATAAGAAAAGTAGTCGGACGTCTGCCTGATGCAGGTCCCAACCCAGTCTAACACCACCCTACAAAGGACATGGTTTCGTACGTATTGCGACCTCATGGGACCTCATTGTATAGCAGTAACTATACAAGGGGACAACATCCTTCTGCCAATATGAGATGGCATGGTATCGTACATGTGAACTACTGGGTCTGCGGCACAACCTAGGCTGTCAGGTCAGTGCCGTAATCGATGGGTATACACACGAGATCCACAGGACCACCAGAAAACGCCTGATGCAACGCAATCGACCCATCTCAGCTAACACGTCGGCACCGTGTTCGAGGAATAGCGCAAGATCCACATGACCGCCAGACACTGCCAAACGCAGCGGAGTCGATCCATCCCAGCACCTGGCTGACACATCGGTGCTGCTCTCGACGAGGAACTGCGCAAGATCTATATAGCCGTCAGTCGACACCCGATGCAGTCGAGTTTACCCGGCCTCGTCCTTAGCTGACACGCCAACACCGCACTCAACAAGACACTGCGCGAGATCCACATGACCGCCAGACAGCGCTAAATCCAGCGGAGTCGACCCATACTTGTCCTTGGATAACACGTCAGCGCCGCGCTCGACGAGGATCCGCGCGACTTCTATATGACCGGCCGACGACGCCAAGTGCAACGGAGTCGACCCATACTTGTCTTTGGATGACACGTCGGCGCCGTGCTCGACAAGTAACTGTGCAAGATCCACATGACCGTGGGTCAACGCCAAATGAAGAGGAGTCGAGCCGTGCTTGTCCTGGGATGACCGGTCGGCGCCGTGCTCGACGAGGAACTGCGCAAGATCTACACGACCGCTCGACAACGCCAAATGAAGCGGAGTCGATCCGAACAGGTCCTTGGATGATATGCCGGCGCCATGCTCGACGAGGAACTGCGCAAGATCCACTTGACCCCCAGATGATGCCAAATGCAGCGGAGTCGACCCGTTCTTGTCCTTGGACGACACGTCGACACCGTGCTCGACGAGGAACCGCGCGAGATTCACATGACCGCGAGACTGCGCCGAATGCAGCAGGGTCGACCCGTACTTATCCTTGGATGACACATCAGCGCCGTGCACGACGAGGAACCGCGCAAGATCCACATGTCCGCCAGACAACGCCACATGCAACGGAGTCAACCCGTACTTATCCTTGGATGACACGTCGGCGCCGTGCTCGACGAGGGACCGCACGAGATTCACATAACCGCGAGACAACGCCAAATGCAGCGGAGTCGACCCGTCCCAGAGCTTGTATGACACATTAGCACTGTGCTTGACGAGGATCTGCGCGATATCTACATGACCGCGAGACAACGCCAAATACAACGGGGTCAACCCGTGCTTGTCCTTGGATGACACATCGGCGCCATGGTTGATGAGGAACTGCGCGAGATCTACATGACCTCGAGACGACGCCAAGTGCAGAGGAGTCGACCCCGACGGGCCCCTGGATGACACGTTGGTCCCATGCTCGACGAGGAACTGTACGAGATTCACATGACCGCCCAACGACGCCAAATGTAGCGGAGTCGACCCGTCTTCGTCCTTGGCTGACACGTCGGCGCCGTGCTCAATAAGGAACCGCACGAGGTCCACATTACCACGAGACGACGCCTCATGCAGTGGAGTCGACCCGCCTTCGTCCTTGGCTGACACGTCGGCGCCGTGCTCAATAAGGAATCGCACTAGATCCACATCACCATGAGATGACGCATTATGCAGCGGAGTCGACCCGTTCCAGCACCTTGCTGACACGTCGGCGCCGTGCTCAACAAGGCACCGCGTGAGACCAATATCACTGCGAGACGAGGCATCATACAGTGGAGTCGACTCGTTCCAGCGCTTCGCTGACACGTCTGCGCCGTACTCGACGAGGAATCGCGCAAGATCCACATGACCACGAGACGACGCCTCATGCAGCGGGGTCGTCCCGTCCAGGTCTGCCTGGGCTGACACGTCGGCGCCATGCTTGACAAGGACGCGTGCAGTTTCCACATATCCCTGTCGTGACGCTAGATGCAATGGAGTTGGACGGGAAAGGAGATACTGAAAATGCACGTCGTGTGGGTGCTCAATGGCCAAAAACTTCACCATAGTATGTAAGCCACAAAAAGCAGCATAATGTAAGGCGGTTCCGGGAGGTGGCGACAGCTTTTCCACCTGCACGTGAGGCCGAATTGGGTCGTATATCCAGAGCCAAACTGCAAGATGTGGTTTGCTCGCGTCAAATAGCTGTCTCATTCCTTCTTCTGCATCTTGCGAGACACCCTCAAAACGAGCATGTTCAGGCCAGTGCTCGGCGGCGTATCTAGCAAGAGGGAATTTGTCCAAGCTGTCTTTAGTAGTGACATTGTTGCCCAAGTGTAGTAAAGTACTCAGACATGCTTGTGCCATCAGGGAATGCGCAGCCTTCAATGAAACATGGTAACGGCAAGATGTAGGATCACGTTTTTCAGCAAAGCGGGTTGACGTCAAGAATTCCTTGACTGAAAAGTGTGTAAATTGTATGACTGCGACATCGTTGACGTTGACAAGGGTAAGCAGTGTTGAGCAAGTGGACAGCACCGCTTCTAGGGGATCTTCCGGCCGCCAATCCTCACAAAATTTTGGTATCTGTCCGGCGTCAAAATCGAAAGCGAGGAACTCCGCCAACTCCTCGACACGGAGAGGCCGGGAAGAGACGGCGACACACTGAAACAGTCGGTGGGCAAGTTCTGAGTTTGCCCTGTTGATCTTCAGCAGGGTGCGTTCGTATGTCTCATCGAGAGTCTCTGGCAATTCCTCCAGGGCATGCCGGATACGTCCTGGTTGGCAACCGCAAAGATAGGCAAGCTGACAGTAAACCCAACGGAACCTGTAACATTGGTCTGAACGACAGTCGCGAACAAATCAAGAATTGATTGCTTACATGCCGTCGGCGCGTGCTGTCAGGACATCGATCACCAGCTGCTTATCCTCTGCTTTCCATCTTCGGTTCCTTGAATCCGTGTTGACGATCGACTTGATGTAATTCTCTATATCCTTCATTTGTCCGCTCTCGTCGTGTATAGAAACCGAATGGAAAGATAAAGGCTCAAGAACACTCTTGATGTCGGTTTCGGGTCTGCTGGTGACACATATATGCAGGTTGCTACGTTGCGGCTCCATAAGCTTTACCACAAGCGTCAGGACTTCCTGGCGAGGCGACGGGGTGGCAGATGTGTTTGGACATTCATCCAATGCGTCCATGATCAGATAGATGGGAGCTTGCTCCGGTAGCGTCAACAGTTCTTGGAGACATTGGACGAGGTCATCGTCGCCGGGACTCCGCGCACCGTCGCGGTGGTTCGAATATAAATTTAAAAGGACATCGTAGTAGGAGTCGGATTGGTCACAAAGTTGGAATAACACAGACGAGAGTAGGCCGCGGAAATTCTTTTTTTGGTCTTCCCTGAAGTCGTGATAAAATATAACGAGTGATGCGAGCCCAGATTTGCAGATGATCTCAATGTCCTCGATGATAGTAGAACTAGCCGACACCGTAAGTTCTCTAGACGAAAATATCGAAGGATTAACGTACCAAAGTACACTCTTGCCTGTGCCCGCTACGAAAGGGGAAGCCATCAGTCTGCGAATGAGTAAGAATTCAGCTGCAACTGACGTTTGCCATGGATCCATAGAAGGGACTTTGATCCGGATGCTTTCCATTCCAAGAGAGTGTCCCCTTGAAGGAACCATGCCCCAGTCCCGCTGTGCCGCGATTTGCAGGCGATGTTGTGATTCTTCCAAGGATCGGGGGGGGATAGCCAACGTTGAATGTCTCTCCGCAATTTGTCACCTGCCGAATAATTTCAGTGAGTCTTGTCCGTAATTGCAACAATAGGGAACAACGAACGCTTCGACTTGTTCTTGTCATTCGTAATTTGATGTAGGATTTCTATCCCTCAATCAGACAGGGAACTAGCCTACTGTCGCCAACAGAACATACCCAGGGCTTCTCGGATACCGTCGATGCATGCTTCGCCATCTAGGTGGAGACTATTCAATGCGTGGTGGTTTACAATACAAGAGCGCCTTCTCACCGTCCATAACTACCCTCATATTCCGGACGAGACCATGGATGACCTCGAGAGTCTGAGCTGCAGTAGTCCTGGCCTCATCTTGCGTGAGTCGGTCGAGTCTCTGCAGGACAGCCTCGATATTCTTCTCTCCTTTCTTGAACAATTTGACTGCATTACGCTGAGTAAGGCTGCATGTCAACGAGAACGCCGCACTCACTCGATCGTCCGTGTTTGAGCTCTTTCGTAGCCAAAGCGAGCGTGGAGAGTAGTTCCAGTATAATCTTGATCACCGTCTCATCCGTTACAGACGTAGGAGGGATCTGCGTATATATTTCGATACGCTTGATAAAATGTTCGATGGACTCGAGCAAGTCGATGAGTGCACCATGGTTGGAATCTTCACTATTGGACGTCTGGTTTACTCGGACATTATAGGGACCTATAAAGGTACTAAAGAATGGCACATACGGAAAGCAGGATAGCTAGACCAGTAAGTATTGCTTTCGCAGGCGAGTATAGCTGTAAAGTCAGCGTCGGAGATGTGAAAACACGTCATCGGTGTCTCCATACATACCGAGTTGATAGTGTCATAGAGGAAGGCACTATCAGACAGGGAGAATAACATTGGTACAATATTCTCTATCGACATGTTAACCCTATCATTTGGATGATAGCAGGATGCTTGTGCTTCGTGTTTAAGAAATGTAGTGACGGAATCGATGGATTGGCAACTCTGAAGCTGCACTGCAAGTGGATGTTCTGCCAAGGTTACACCGGTCGTCTGCTGGTAAGCCTGCAAGGCCGACTCGAAACGGGCATGAAAACGAGAGGATCTTGATTGTTCAGCCATGTCGCGAGTAGGAAATGATATATGGTTTTAGGGGGGGAGGTGGTGGTGGTGGCTAGTTGTGAGGAAAACGATGGTGGGCACAGGGTTGGGCCGAAAGTCAGCAGCACCACGTCGACGCAAGTCATCAGCAACACGTCCAAATACTTTTTGTCCTTTTTTCGTCCTTTTTTGCCTTTTTTATAAAAAAGCCCAAAAAGCAATATCAAAATGATATTGCTTTTCATGCTTTTTTGCCTTTTTTTTACCCTTTTTATAAAAAAGTACAAAAAGTACGAAACAAGTATTTGGACGTGTTGCTGATGAAGATGATTGCCGATCATAGATCTACGCCGGCGCAAGGTCCGGATTGAGGGTTGGACTGTGTTTAGTTGCAACACATTTGTTGAACACTGTAGTTATTGTGCAAGGGTGGTTATGTCGATTGTCCCGAGGCGAGACAAGTACACAGACAAAGAGAGAATTCAGTCAGTCATGTCCGAATCAGACGAGTTTCAAGCTGGACAGCCGCAAACGAATCGATCTCGGAGGACGAACACGGGATTACCATTGTAAGGCCAGTACGGTAAGTACAATAATACATGACCCCCACTAGCGACTGTGGCACTGTTCTGTAGACTGTAGTCCGCCTGCTGATTCGGAACCGAACCGCTATTATAAGGCTGTTTTCTACTAGAAAACAGCCTTATGATAGCGGTACTCATGCTCTCTGTCTTCACGCCAGCCATCCTTTTTTCTCACTTACCCGATGCATACTCTTGATTCAGTGTCGGAGCCAAAGGATGGGAGATTCTGTTGTAAACTTTCAGGCCAGCATAATGCAAAATGCGTTCAATCCGCGCTTTCTCCTCCTTCCAAAGTCCATACATGCCAATACTCCATCGTAACTTCAACATTGTGGCGATACTTCAACCTCGAACGGCAAACCTTTGTGAGCTCGATGAGTTGGGCGTATAGGCATCGCTGACTGCTTGTAGTTGAATTGTGCAGTTCGCAGTTGCCTTCGCCGCAGAGGCGACATAACTTGAAAAGGGTAGTGATGACAAGCTTAACCGAGTCTGAAGTTTCTGAAGCAGAGGTTTCATTGTCGTACATGAAACAGCGTTGTTCACTGCTCCTAGTCTTTCTTCTACGTGCCTCCCTTTTATTACCAAGGGGACGACATCCTTCTGCCAATAGAGCTTAATATGAGATAACATTTCATGTTATTGTATATGTGGACTGCTGTGTGTGCGATGCAGCCTAGGCTGCCACGTTGGTACCGTGCTCGACGAGTATCCACGCGAGATATACATGACCACCCTGTATGGCGGCTGCGATGTGTGCGTTCTCCAAGTGAAGTCAGGACCAAGAGAAAAGAGGAGGAAAGAAGGAAAGAGGGGAAGAAAGGAAAGGCAACGCCGCGCGACGAAGACACACAGAAAGAGGGGCCAAAAAGTTGGTTGATTGGCTTCCCGAACAGCTGTAGGTAGCCTGGTTTATATACATGAGTGAGTACCTATGGCTGTATAAAAGGGTAGGAGAACGAGAGAGGAATAGTGAGAGGCAGTGAAAGAAAAGAATAGAAAGTGTCCGTTACTCCGCGAGGGCGACTCGGATGAGGGCGGGAGCACTTGCGATTGGGCTCATGTTGTTGCCTCGCATTGCGGTGCTGGGGCGATGCGGGCCATGATTCAAAAGTGACTAGGTCACGCGTTGCACAACGCGGGGCCTTACAACCCGACAAGACCGATGCAGCACATTCGACTCATCTCAGCCCTCAGCTGACACGTTGGCATCGTGCTCGAGAAGGAGCTGTGCAAGATCTACACATGACTGCCAGACAATGCCAAATGCAGCAGAGTCGACCCGCGCTGGTCTTAGAATGACACGTCAACGCCGTGCTCGACGAGGAACTGTGCGAGATCTACATGACCGCGAGACGACGCCAAATGCAGCGGAATCGACCCAGACGAGTCCTTGGATGACGTGTCAGCACCGTGCTCGACGAGGAACCGCGCAAGATCCACATGGCCGCAAAACGACGCCAAATGCAACGGAGTTGACCCGCACTTGTCCTTGGATGACACGTCGGCGCCGTGCTTGACGAGGAACTGTGCGAAATCTACATGACCGCGAGACGACGCCACATGCAGCGGAGTTGACCCACGCATGTTCTTGGGTGACATCTCAGCGCCGTGTTCGACGAGGAACTGTGCGAGATCTACATAGCCGCGAGACGACGCCAGATGCAGCGGAGTCGACCTGGACAGGTCCTTGGATGACACGTCGGCACCGTGCCCGACGAGGCACCGCGCAAGATCCACATAGCCACCAAACGATGCCAAATGTAACGGAGTCGACCCAAACCTGTCGTCCTTGGATGACATATCGGCGCCGTGCTCGATAAGGAACTGAGCGAGATCTACATGACCACTCGACGACGCCAAATGCAGTGGAGTCGACCCGAACGGGTCCTTGGATGACATGTCGGCGCCGTGCTCGACGAGGAACCGTGTGAGATCTACATGACCGCTCGACGATACCAAATGCAGCGGAAGCGACCCATATTTGTCCTTGGATGACACGTCCGCGCCGTGCTCGACGAGGATCCACGCAAGATCCACATGACCGTTGGACAACGCTAAATGCAGTGGAGTCGACCTGGACAGGTCCTTGGATGACACGTCGGCACCGTGCTCAACGAGGATCTGGGCAAGATCCACGTGACCGCCAGACGATGCCAAATGCAGCGGAGTCGACCCGTACTTGTCCTTGGGTGACACGTCGGCGCCGTGCTCGATGAGGATCCGCGCAAGATCCACATGACCGCTAGACGACACCAAATGCAGCGGAGTCGACTCGGACGGGTTCTTGGATGACATGTCGGCGCCATGCTCAACGAGGATCGGCACGAGATCCACATGACCGCGAACCAACGCCAAATGCAGCGGAGTCGACCCGTACTGGTCCTTAGATGACACGTCGGCCCCGTGCTCGATGAGGACCCGCGCGAGATCTACATGACCGCGAAACAACGCCAAATGTAGAGGAGTCGACCCGGACAGGTCCTTGGGTGACACGTCGGCGCCGTGCTCGATGAGGATCTGCGCGAGATCTAAGTGACCGCTCGACAACGCCAAATGGAGCGGAGTCGACCCGTAGTTGTCCTTGTATGACACGTCGGCGCCGTACTCGATGAGGATCCGCGCCAGATCCACATGACCGCTCGACAACGCCAAATGCAGCGGAGTCGACCCGTACTCGTCCTCGGATGACACGTCGGCGCCGTGTTCGACGAGGATGGATGCGCATTCCGCATTTCCCTGTTGTGACGCCAGATGCAATGGGACAGAATGGCCATCGAAGTCGCGGGAATGCACGTCCTGTGGGTGCTCAATGGCCAAAAACTTCACAATAGTATGCAAGCCACAAAAAGTGGCATGGTGTAATGGGGTTCCATGAGGCGTGGACGGCTTTTCTGGTTGTCCGTAGGGCCAAATTGGGTCGTATATCCAGAGCCAGACTGCAAAATGTGGTTTGCTCGCGTCAAATAGTTGTTTCATCCCTTCTTCTGCATTTTGCGAGACACCCTCAAAACGGGCATGTTCAAACCAGTGCCTAGCGGCGTATCTAGCCAGAGGGAATTTGTCCAGGCTGTCTTTAGTAATATTTTCATCTAAGTGTAGCAGGATACTCAGACACACTTGGGCGACAAGCGAATGCGCGGGCGTCAAAGAAACATGGTAACGATAAGATGTCGTATCACGTTTTTCGGCAAACCGGGTCGAAGTCAAGAACTCTTTGACCGAGAAGTGTGAAAATTGTATGACTGCTGACCCGTCGACGTTGACGAGGGAAAGCAGTGTGGAACATGTCGACAGCACCGCTTCTAGGGGATCCTCCGGCCGCCAATCTATGTAAAATTTCGGAATCTTTCCTGCTTCGAAATCAAATGCGAGAAACTCCGCCAACTCCTCGACACGAAGAGGCCGGGAAGCGACAGTGACAAACAGAAAAAGTCGATGGGCAAGTTCCGAGTCTGCCTTGTTGATCTCCAGCAGGGTGCGTTCGTATGTCTCATCGAGAGTCTCTGGCAATTCCGCCAGCGCATGTCGGATACGTCCTGGCTGGCAGCCACAAAGATAGGCAAGCTGACAGTAAACCCAACGGAACCTACATCATTGGTCTGAATGACAGTCGCGAACAAATCAAGAATTGATTGCTTACATGCCGTCGGCGCGTGCTGTCAGGACGTCGATCACCAACTGCTTATCCTCTACTTTCCATCTTCGGTTCCTCGAATCCGTGTTGACGATCGACCTGATGTAATTCTCAATATCCTCCATTTGTCCGCTCTCGTCATGTATAGAAACCGAATGGAAAGATAAGGGCTCAAGAACACTCTTGATGTCGGTTTCGGGTCTGCTGGTGACACATATGTGCAGATTGTTAAGCTGCGACTCTATGAGCTTTACCACAAGCATCAGGACTTCCTGGCGAGGCGACGGAATAGCGGATGTATTTGGACATTCATCCAAGGCGTCTATGATCAGGTAGACTGGAGCCTGTCCCGGAAGCACCAACAGTTCTTGGAGACATCGGACGAGGTCGTCGTCGCTGGGACTTCGCGCACCGTGGCGATGGGTCGAATAAAAAATAGAAAGAACGTCGTGGTAGGAGTCAGATTGGTCACAAAGTTGGAATAACACGGACGAGACGAGGCCGCGAAAGTCCTTTTTTTGGTCTTCCCTGAAGTCGTGATAAAATAATGCGAGTGATGCGAGCCCAGATTTGCACATGGTCTCAACGTCTTCGATGATAGTAGAACTAACCAACTTCATAAGTTCTCAAGACGAAAATGTCGAAAGATTAACGTACCAAAGTACACTCTTGCCTGCACCCGCTACAAAAGGGGAAACCATCAGTCTGCGAATGAGTAAGAATTCAGCTGCAACTGACGTTTTCCATGGATCCATAGAAGAGATTTTGATCTGGATGCTTTCCATTCTGAGAGCGTGTCCCCTCGAAGGAACCACGCCCCAGTCCCGCTGTGCCTCGATTTGCAGGCGATGTTGTGATTCTTCCAGGGATCAGGGGGTGAGAGCCAACGTTGAATGTCTCTACTCAATTTGTCACCTGCCGAACAGTTTTAGTGAGCCCTGTCAGTAATTGCAACAATAGGGAGCAACAAACGTTTCGACTTGTTCTTTTCACCCGCCATTTGATGTAGGGTTTCTATCCTTCAATCAGACAGGGAATTAGCCTGCTATGCCAATAAAACATACCGAGGGCTTCTCGGATACCATCGACACATGCTTCGCCATCTAGGTGGAAGTTATTCGATGGATGACAGTTTACAATACAAGCGGGCCTTCTCACCGTCCACAACATTCTGGACAAGTCCGTGGATGACCTCGAGAGTCTGAGCTGCAGTTCTCCTAGCCTCCTCTTGCGTGAGTCGATCGAGTCTCTGTAAGACTGCCTCGATGTTCTTCTCTCCTTTCTTGAATAATTTGACTGCAATGCGTTGAGTAAAACAACATGTCAGCGAGAACGCACTCACTCGGTCGTCCGTGTTTGAGCTCTTTCGTAGCCAAAGAGAGCGTGGAGAGTAGTTCCAGTATAATCCTGATCATCGTCTCATCCGTTACGGGCGTACGGGGGACCTGCGTATATATTTCGATACGCTTGATAAAATGTTCAATGGACTCGAGCAAGTCGACGAGTCCATCGTGGTTGGAATTTACACCATTGGACGTCTGGTTTACTTGGACATCACAGGGATACGTAAAAATGTACTAAAGAATGGCACATACGGAAAGCAGGATAGCAAGGCCAGCAATTATTGCTTTCGCAGGTGACTTTAGCTATAAAGCTAGCGTCAGAGATGTGAAAAAATGCCATCGGTGTCTGCGCACATACCAGGTTGATAGAGTCACGGAGGAAGGCAGTGTCAGAAAGGGCGAATAACATTGATATGATACCCTCTATGGACGTAGTAATTCTATCGTTTGGGAGATAGCAGGATTCTCGTGCTTCATGTTTGAGAATTGTGTGGATAGAATCGACGGACTGGCAACTCTCGAGCTGCACTGCAAGTGGATGTTCGACCAAGGTTACACCGGTGGTCTGTTGGTAAGCCTGCAAGGCAGAGTCGAAACGGGTACGAAAACAAGTGGGTCCTAACTGTTCAGCCATATCATGAGTAGGAAAGGATATATGCGTCTAGCAGGAAGGTGGTGGTAGTTCGTTGTGAGGAAAACAAAGGTGGACGGAGGATCCGGACGAAAGTCAGCTGCGTTGCTGTTACAGACGCACGGTGACTGCCGAAAACAGATCTGCTGATGCGCGCAATGTTCGGTTCCAGGGCTGGATCGTGTTTAGTTGCAACATTTGTTGAACATTAGTACTTTAGTCAGCGTACAAGTGGAGGAATATGTCGGTCGTCCCCGGGTCGAACGCACTAGAGAGAATGCATAGTAGTTTTAAGCTTATGACCGTGACAAACTGGGTTGGTTTCGGAACCGCTATCATAAAGATCGTGTTCTACTCGTGCTGTCCATCTTCACGCCAACATCTATTTCTCAATGTTTGTACTCGCGCCTTGCGGCGGCCTTCCCCGTAGAGGTGGCACAGTAGTAGTGACAAGCTTTGCGCACGGAACCGAGCCTGAGGGACCAGATTTCATTGTCATACATGAAACAGCGTTGCTCACTGTTCCGAGTCTTTTTTCCTCTTTTCTTCGACCATCTCAATGTTATCTACCAATACACCCTTCAGCACATCGAGCCCCTTCTTTCCCCCTTTCCCGCTATCTCCACTGCCTTCGTTTGCCTCCACGATCATGTCGTAGATCTCCTGAGAAACATCGCCTTGCACGACGATCTCGTCTATGCCAGCCGCATTCTTCGTCACCGAGCCGCCACTGGCAGTTGCGAATCGCTGGGCAAACAGTTTGGCAGCCTTCTTTAAATCGACACCTGATCTCGCGGTTAGATCAGACCAAGCATTATGCAGCGATGAGCAGCCTTGCCGAAAGCCTCTAGACCGCGAACGGAAGTTACGAATTTGCGCTTGTTACGTTCGATCCGTTTTATGATAATCTAAGAAGTATGAGGAATGCGAGAGTAGGAGGCGACGAGCGAACGAAATCCACTTGAGAGGCCTTATGAATGACGGATTGGTTAGGACATGGGACTCGATGAGATGGCGAGGACGTGGTGTGATGTGATGAGGACATTAGTATGATGTAATAAGAATGGCGCGCGTCCGTCGTCTAGTCTTGGCTTTTGCTTTGTAGGCGTCGCGGGGGGTTGGTCTATGGCCTTAGCATTTGACTCCATGACAGAACCCGAGTCGCTTTCGCACGGCTAAGGTCCGAAATAATGTAGATTGTCCATGAAATGCTTGACGCATACCTGTTAAATCACGACTGCGGAGACGAGATGGATGCCTTGGTCGTGGAGGAAGCTGCTATAAGAAAAAAAAACGGAGAGCAGATTCAAGGCAGTGCGCAGCTGGGTTCGAAACGCAAAGAAGAGTCATCAGAAGACTCTGCGGGGCTCGAAGTAGAGGCAGTAGAGCGGGTGCTTGGTCACTATGAGGACTTGTGTTTTCATGACATGTCTTACGCACCGCCAAGAGTGGTGCCGGACGAAGACGGAATGATGAATTTCTCGGGAAGGAAGTAATAGTTCTCGTGCAAAAATGTAACACGTCGCCAATATTCGGGCTCCCCGCCTGGGCCCCTGCACCGCTCTTCATCCCACCTTGGTTAGCAGATTATTATAGGCAGAGCTGTAGTAAAGCACGGACCGATGGAACTGCCGTGTACATCTCTCGATTTTTGCTTCGCGCGAACCTTGCCCTGGCTGTGACCACAGAACTGACCAGGACGAAGGGGAGAAGATATAGTTCTGTGGCCGCGCCGGGCCTGCTATTATCTGCTAGCCCTCAAGCAACGCCCTGCTTCTCATCCGTTTTGCTCTCTGGGTTACCCTCATGGGGGGGCATTGGGGCAATGGGGGCAAATGTGCCTTCAATAGTGCTGGCTCCATCATCCACAATTGAGTAAGCTTTGGGTTGATAGTGGTACGGCAAAAGGTACTGCAACTCATACGAGTAAACGACCTGGCGTTCGTGTGCTACTGCTCCGACAGCGATGACCACCAAAGAAACCGAGCTGCAGGGCTCGCGACAGAGAAGGTAGTGGGAAGACCTGTCACTCGCAGGAGGAGGAATAAGCTAAAAGTGACCAGGTTCAATTTGGGAAGCATGCCCCAGCCTCACGTTCACTTCCTGGCATCGATAACATAAAGCAAGGTGCGACAGTATCCTTGGTCATAACCCCATTAATATTGATAAGTTATTATTATTACTGACGCGCCTCGCATCACGTGTCACATCGTGCGTGTTGAGGTGACATAAGCATATTGCTTACGTTTACCTGGACCTGGACGAAGCGTAACAGGCCAAGACACTCGCAATGCTGCAACTTGGCATTGATACTTTGATAGTGGGTTCCAACCCAGTCTGCGAGTGACACCAGAACATAGTTTCGCATACATTGCGACATCATAGTATAACAGTAATTTTATAGAGATAGGATTCTTCTACCAATACAGATAGGAAACTTGTTCATGTTATTGTATATGTGGATGACCACCCAAAACCACCTGATGCAACACAGTCGACCAATCTGAGCCCTCGGCTGGCATGTCGGCGCCGTGCTCGACGAGGATCCGTGCAAGATCCACATGGCCGCCAGACAACGCCAGATGCAGCGGAGTCAACCCGTATTCATTCTTGGATGACAC
>QFEY01001269.1:0-13230 GCA_003316435.1 Russula virescens
TAAACCCTAAACCCTAAACCCTAAACCCTAAACCTTAAACCTTAAACCTTAAACCTTAAAACAGACAGTCGGATTCCGAACAGTCCCTCTGATCTGATGACGTAAGCACCACGTGACTGGGACCTTGCTGACAAATATGTCGGCACGTGACAGGGTTATTTCTCAGTGAGCCGGATTTTGTTCCAACAAATCCACCCATTTGACATCTTTTCGGAACATGTGCATCCGAAACTTCAAGATAATCAAATGCGTGGAACTCCGAATTATCTATATTCGGAGCGGCCCGGCGGCCCGTTATTAGTAACATTTCCTTGGCGGGATTCTTGTCCCCGCCCGGGCCGCCGTAAGCCGTCTAGGAACGAATAATCTTCCGGTGCGTAACGCGTATTACGTTAGTTCATTAATCATCATTAGAATGGTCTGGAACAAATGATGTCATCATGACACCATCGATGAGTCATTCCGACTGCGGATTCATAAGCGCAATGAGTCAGCCTGCTGCGCACCGCAACATCGATGTCCCGAACCAATAGCAATTAAAGAGCGGATCCACTCCAGTCCGCCGTTAGGTAAAGCTGATTACCCCCGCTGACGCGTCCTCCTCGGCCGTCACCGGCAATCAGAAAAAGTTAAGTTCAACCGGAGATCCAAAGGAACTGATGAGCCCTATAAAGGGCGAAACTCCTGGATCGGTGGGATCCTCATTCCCCCCGGAGTCTTCCCGGATTTCTCCCTTCTCGTAGCACCCTAACACGTCTCGACACCTTCGCTCGCTGCGCTCGCTTCGGCGTCTCGCCTCCCTAAACCCTATGTGAAAATTTTACTATACGCGTTCTGATCCGTTTGAGTTACTGTACAAACTGGTATGTCTCCATGAGGCTCTCTGGATCGCCTGAGGATCCATGTACTATTTGCTATATCTATGACTTGTCCCTGATGTATACTGTACTTGTAGGCAGTGTCCCAGCATTGTTCCAGACCCTAGGATCGGTACTTGTAGTATTAGGATCCCTTCTGTATTTAAGAGGACCCTGGTACGAAGTTGAGCCCTAAGCTCGACTTAATTCTCAACTTGTAGCTTCTTCACCCTGTGCATCGAGAGGATAAGGGATCGCCATATGTTCTATCCCCTCTCCTCTTGTTTCTCGTGTGCAGAGTCTTTCAGTCGCTCGTCTAGCTTTGCTCCCTCAAGACTCTATCTGGTCTACCTGCTTAAAGGCGCAGGTGTATACCGCTTAAGCTTAAGCGTTAAGCAAGCACGTCACTAGCTCCTCTACTGATTGGACATAGATACACGGGTGTCTATCCCTCATATCTATTCTGATCATTAGTGCGCAGACTTCGGAAGTTGTGAATCGATACATCCTTGTATTTATTCCTCTATACAAAGTTGTGTTCTCAGAGATCGAAGAGCGAGCGTATATACTCCCTCTTCTCCCTCTGATAGCTTGCTAGGGTCCGCTTGACTCCGTTCCAGCAAGCTCTCCAGTCCAAGGCCCGCTATAGCCTTAACACCCACAATCAAGGCCAGCCTCGCAAACCTTCGTAAATGGTACCGAACTCTCGACGACAGTAGCATCTATTTCATCTGCATCATCCTGGATCCCTGCCTCAAGATGGCATACTTCCAGTAACACTGGGAAAAGCAGTATCTCGATGCGGGGCAAGAAAGCCTCAAAATGACGGTAAGTTATTTTTCTGTACGCTGATTTACCCAACTAACATTCCAACAAGTTCGATGCATACTTCAGCCCCAATGAGCCCACCTTGACCCCCAACACAGCCCCTGCCCCTTCAATGCCTGCAGAAGAATCGCCCGACATGCTCTATGGTGCCGCCTGGATGCAGTCGGCCGTTGTGAGCCACGTCGCTGAGGAGGCCCAAGACGCCGACCCATACCACAAACTTCAGGCCTATCTCACATCACCCCTCGAACCACACAAGAGTTTGCCCGAGACCAAGGTAATGAAATGGTGGAAGGATCACAGTGTCGTCTATCCCACACTTGCAAGGATGGCTCAAGACTTTCTCGCCGTCCCTGGTTCCTCTACAGCATCGGAATGTCAGTTCTCCAGCATGCAACACATTGGGACGGACTTCTGAAACCACCTCATGCCGACCATGTTCGAGGCCGTGCAAGTGCTCAAGGGTGGGTACAAGGCCGGCATCTTGTCTGCCCACATCGAGATTGCCGATCTTGCGAAGGACCTTGACTGTGAGGTGGACGATATAGTACTTAAGAACAAATCTGGACAGTAGACCTGGTACAAGTGTCATGTCAGCGACATTGCAAGTAGAAAATCGTAGGTTTTAGTTTTTTGTATTGCTACCCACTGCCCCCTCCTGCCTATGACTGGCATTGCGTAGAAAATTGTAGTAGTTTGTCATATATTTGCCCCCGGAATGAATAAAAATGCTTCCACATCTCTTAAACCATCTGAGACCAGGTTCAAATGCAGTTTAAACCGAACCAAACTGATTGACAACAAAACTGTCTCAAACCGAGTTTAAACCGAACTGGACCGCTATAAACAGTTTGTATCGGTTTCAGTTTCGGTTTCAGAAATGTTGCTGGAAACCAAACCAAACCAAACTTCCCCAACACTAGTCCATTTGGTCATGGCTGCTTGGACTTGTTCCTTGGTAATTTCCTTTGATTCTTCGACGTCTATGGCTCTGATGGACGTGGATGGTCCCCCATTTCTCTGTCCCCACTGGCCTTGACCACTAGGTTGGCCAGTTACTCCAGGCTGGGTTCTTGGTTTGGATGGGTTAGTGGGGCAATTGCGATGCAAATGTCCCAACTTTCCACATCCAAAGCACCCTCCTAGTAGTTTGAGTGCTTCTTGTTTTTCAGGAGAAAATGGTGGTCCTCCTTGTCCTTGGTTTTTGAACTGTATGGCATCGATGTCCATGGCGTTCAGGTCTTTGTTTGCTTTCTTCGCCTCCTTTAGTTTCATATAGAGGGCTTGTTTCTTTGGTCCCCATGTGGTTCCGCCCACAAAGTATTTGGCTTCCAAGTGCTTTTGCTGTTTGTTCCTTGCTTCCTCCTGCCAGTCTGCTAAGGTCTTCAATTCCTTAGAGGGATTGCTGATAATGGCATGGTGAAGTCCTTTGTTTAGCCCTTTTTGGAACTTTAGAAGGGTGGCCTTCTCATTTTCCCCAAATCCAGCTTTGGCCCTAAGGCAGTTGAAGGTGGCAATATAAGAATTGATATCACCTTTGTCCATTTCCAGGGTATCATATGACTGGGTTGCCTCTAGGACTGCGGCTATGTTTGTAAAGGTGTCTTTGAATGCCTTTAACAGGGTCATCCAGTGGCTAGGATTAGATTGAAGGATGCTGTTGACCTCATGCTGAATCCAGAGTGCTGTGCATTGTTGGTCAACCCAATCATTGACCTCTTTTCCAGCAATGAGAGTGAGGAACAGTGTCAATCATCAGTAGTAGTTGGAGAAGACCTCCTTGTCGGCATTAACCATCATCCATCCTTCAAATTTCTGGAGGAATGCCTCACTTTCACTTCTTTTTCCTGTGAAAATTGGGGGTGTTACCCCATAAAGCGATCCCCCATTGCCTGTCTGAGTGGTCTGCTGGGTCTGCTGGGTTCCCCCTACTATGATGGTTTGGATGCTGGCCATTGGTGTGTGCTGTGAATGAGCAACTGAGGGTAGGTTCGTGGTCTGTTGGGTCTGGGTAGGAAGCACAATTGTCACCGCCAAGGTATCTGCCCACGGGTTTGCGGTACAGATATCGGAAGACGAGAGACTAAGACTCTGAATCGAAGGAAGGGAAGAGTGGGAGGTTCCCAGACAAGGGAAATGAGGCAGAAGGTGTATAAACCTAAGTCATATTGGTGTCCGTATTGCCACCCGAGTATATACTCCAGGGTGAAGGCTTCTGAGTTACTGCACGCAACCTTAGAGAGGGAAAGGTGCTGCCACTTAGGGAGAGAAAGAAGACAGGGGAAAGTCCTCTGTATTGCGACAGGAGACTCAACTTGGTGAGTCCTGATGGCGCAAAGCCCTATTTATGGGCAGGCAGAAACGCCACTACTAGTACATGCGTATCTGGGGTACGAACCAAGAAAGGGAATGGAGCAAACGAGACAGAACTGGGGTACGCGTAACAAAAATGAAACAGGGTACTGATAGCTAGGATACGTACTACTAGGCTTATCAGTCCGACATCAATCTGAACCTTATCGTACTAATACAATCACGGGGCACTTAAGAACCGCACCTGTGACAACAATAGTTATGGGTGTGATGTCTGTGGGGATAGTTCCACCAGCAATAACGTGTTGTTCAAGTGCTGGAGTAAGTTCAGGGGTTGGTTCTCTGGTAAGTGGTTGACTTCCTCCTAGGGAGACAATGTGATGTAGTTCTCTGCTTAGGAATTCTTTGTGCTGTGGAGTTGGGGCTCTTGTGAGTGCTGGGGAAGAGTACTTAGGTTCCACTTCATATGCCGAGAGTGGTCTGGGGTCTTCTGCCTTCGGCCTTTTTGCTCCTTTGTAAGATGGGTGTTCCAGGTCATATCTGTTCCACCAGCCAAGTCCTACAAGGTTGTCGATAGGAAATTTCTTTCCAAGATTGGTTGTCCAATGACCTTTGGATAATACGAGGATAAACCACCGATAGTTTCCTTTGTAGTAGATGAATTCTACTGCAACGTTCTTCCAAATGCCTGCATTAGTTTTGACGTTTGCATAATATCCTGGCTCTCCTTCTTTGTTCTCGTAGTCTCCCCAGACAGCTCCCGAGATGTTTCCATCAAGGGGAATGTCTAGGTTATGCTTGACATGTACAGGGAGGTCGTCTCGTTGTCTCCTGGTTACTAGGGAACTTTTCCCTTTCTCTGCAATAAAGTCTAGTTTGACTACTTGTGGTCGAACTGTTTCCAAGGTTCCTTCACAAGGTCGCTTTTCTAATGCTCGTGATGGTGTCAGCTCCACGGTGTTCTTTCTTTGATGTTACCCTCCAGGTAACATAACTAGTATGAGGTAGAAAGCCTGACTTGTGCAACACTCGCAAGAGTGTGAAGACTCAACTTGAGTAGTAAGTGTGTTCTAAGGTGGAGAGGTCTGAGTTCAGGTTCGTCATGTGATCAGTTGTCACTCCAAGCTGATATCAGTTGAGGACTTTTAGCAAAAAGTCACGCATCCAAAAGGGGGTCAGGTACCGGCAACATGGCCCGTCAAAGGGAGTTGCCGTTGATTTTTGTAGTCAGTCAAACATTCACACGTATTTTTCTTTTGGTTAAGTCATTAAATTTCATTATCGGATTCACACAGGGGGTTTTTTTTTTGGCTAAGTCGTTTATTGTGGTCGTAACTACAGTACAATAGAGGGACGGAACAATGAAAAAGAAAACACACGGAATTCGCTTACCAAGGCACACACGCTAAGTTAGGTGCTGAGGAAGAGGGTGGTGAGAAAGCATTTTGTGCTACAAAGGGAGCAGCGGGAATGGTTGAATGAGGCACATGCGCGAATGTGTTCGCGGATTGGGTTGGAACTGTGAAGGGTTGAGGCATTGATGCGAATGCGGGCGCCGTTGCGGAAGGGGGTACACATGCGCGCGTGCAGGCATGCCTGTTTGCTTCAGTGGACAGTGCGTCTGGTTTTGCCCACTTTCCCGAACGTTCACCTCCAGCGTAAGGATCGCTGTTCATGCAGCGGCGCTTCCCTCCAGCAATGCCGATTGCCCGTTCCGTTAGTCCCCGTTCTTCGGGGAGACGTTTTCATTTCGGAGCACGTTTGATGCCCATGCACATGGCTGTCTCACCCCAGCCGGACTTCTGATTGGGCACAATTATGTCTTTATCTGGTAAGGCGCTTGTCCCTTCCGTTGATGCGATCGCCGCCGAAACGCTATATTGAGCAGACCGGATGGATTTGAGGACAGCCATGTGAGCAGATTGTGAGATATTCTTAGAGCCGAGATTTTGTGATAAGGAACCAAGATTTTGAGATAATGAACTCATCGCTTGTGTAAGTAATCGCATAGTGTCCTCCGGCACCGGAGCAGAACCAGGATCGGGGTTACCATCGTGCTGGCATGGAGCCAGTGAATTTTCCGATGGGAGTATAGGGTCACTCTCTTCAAAACAGAGATGGGGAAAATGGAAATGAATGGCAGCTATGTGTCGTTTATATACACTGCAGCAATCTCAGAAGCGTGCGGGTAAGCATGGCAGCTGTGGCATTTGGGGGTAAACTACTCACCTCAGAAGCGTGCGGGTAAGCACGGCAGCTGAGGGCATCGGAACAGGCTACCTACAGTATATAAGAGAACAACTAAAGTTTCGGGTACCGTACTGGTATAAAACAAATGTCAAGAACTAAGCTAAAGTGTCCTAAATTGTAAGCTAGTGTCCGGCAAGAATTTTGGCAGATCTACAGATCCGCGCTCACATTCAACACTCCCCCTCATTTCGCGGACCGTCTGGGGACTGAAGCGAAATGTTTTCTCACAGAATGGGGACACACACATTGTTTTATTCGACGTTTTCTGGCGGGGTAGCCAGAGCTGAGGGGATGAGGACGCGTGTGACAGCGCGTGTGACGATGTGTGACGGACTCGATAGAGGCCGCACATGCGCCTCCCTCTGGTCCTCTGCGACTTGATGGTCGCTCGCTCGACCCCAAAACATTGATAGTGACGACGGCAAACGGTAATCTGAGACAGCAGGAAGCCTGGGCAAAGGTAGGTGGCCTGTTTTGATGGTGATGTAGCCAGACTGACTGAATTTTCGAGTGGCCAGGTTCCTCTTGTGGGGCGATCGATAGTGCCCGACGCGTTCGCTCTACCGGCCTCAAAGGGCCTCGTTCCTTCGTGTCCCGCCTTCCAAGGCGGTTTCCTCTTGGGCTGGCAAGTGCCCAATCCATCCAAGGTGGTCGACACGCCCTCTGGCGGCGTTTCGTATGGTGACCAGGCCCACTCGCTCAAGGCCGCTTTCGGTAGTGCCTCGAGTGCGCGCTCGGCCACACTCGAGCTCTCTCGCAGTGCCACGTCGGGCCCCTGCCCGGCCTTGTCCTCTGCCTCGGGCTCCAACGCCTCGGGCTTCGCGCTCGTGACTCCTATAGTTGCCCCAGCGAGTCTGGCGCCAGCGGTGTCTGCGGTGGGGACGGGTATGGCACACGCAGTTGACAGCGCTCCCCCTGACTCGTGCAAGTCTTCAATAGCGGGGTCGGGCGGCTTCAAAGGTTCGATCCAAGGATTCTCAGTAGTGCGCCGTTCGGATGTGGTGCCCGCACTGGGCATGACTCTACGCACGGGGGCGTCAACCGGCGGTGGAACAGGCGTCCAGGGCAAAAATGAAAATGATTTGAGGGTACAAGGGGCGGCATGCTGCTCGCACCCTTCAAATGGTAAGATAAAGTTTTGCTCCCCCTCGAGCAGTATTGACGACCTTGTACAGGTGTCCGGATCAGCGGTGGTAGTGCCCGGGCTGGGCCACGGTTCAGGGTGTGTGCTGATGCCCTCCTCGAAAATAGGCTTCTGCGCCTGACGTGCGTAGACAGGGACCTTCGCTTCGACAATAACTTGCCCCAGCACGCCGGAGGCTTGCGCTTTCGAGTCAGGACCATCGGGAGGGTGCCTATGCGCCTCTCCACAGGGCAACTTACCCTCGGGTTCGCGCGCTGACTGCTGGCCAGTCAGCCATAGCATGCACCACGATGCCTTGCCCCGGGGTAACTCCAGCGGCTCTCCTGCAGTAGCGGGAGCTAGGATCTGCTCGGGCATCGGCATGGTGAAATCGGGAGGTTCTGCGGCCTCATCTGGTGGCGGGATGTCGTGCGGTGGCAGTGCCAAGTGTGCACTGCCCTCTATTTGTGTAATAACTGGCGTCCTTGTATTGACGACCAGCGCGCGCTGCGTCCAAGCAGCCTCGGGAAAGGTAGGTGGTGACAACGACAACGAGGTAGGGTAGTTTTCTTTGTTGAGTGTGATGGGATGGCTGACCCCGAAGTCTTGCAGCTCGACACAGGGATCCACATTCTTGTCAACGTTGGCAGTTTCCTCAGCAGCCCCATCCTCCTCTACCTCAAATAACAACCAATCTTCCTCCCCCTTCGTCAATACCTCCAGCTCCGCACCTGCAAAATGCACGTGAGCATCTGTGTTTGGGTTCCCAGGTGGCCCCAGTATCGGGTCTGGCTCCGCGCCAAGCGTTTGCGTGTGAGCGACTTCGTCAAAGGGTCCTGGCTCGCCCATGATTGGGCTTGGTTCCGCGGCGATTGTTTGCACGTGAATTGCGGGGCTCATGGCTATTTGGTGGCCTCGAGGCAGGCCCAACTTCGCGCTGCCATGTTGCACGCAAGTGACCTCTTCCTCGGCCATGAAGAAACCCTCCCTCTCAAAATCGACAGCGGACACAGTGTGGGCGGCGTCTATGACCTTTGGCTCAGGCTGTGTACTTGCACCTGATGACGTCAGTGTGGCCGGTGCTGCTGCATTTTCCTCGCTCGAGGAGCGGCACTCGCGGGCCCAATGGCCTTCCTTCCTGCAGGTGTGGCACTTGCCCCTGCGTCACTTTCACCTTCCACCTTTGGATCCAGTGGTCGCAAAGGTCTCATGGGTGAGTTCCTCCTCTTTTTGGCTCTCCTGCTTGTACTGACTCCGTGTGCGCCGGTTCTTTAGACGTTCCGCCTCCTCGCAAATATGGTTGATGAGCATGTCCACATCAACAGGGGCTGAGGGATTGACGATGCGCGTGGCCGAGAGAAGTCCAGAGGCAAAATTTGCAAGATCGTCAGGGATCCCCCTCAGGACGGTGCGCTGGTAGTCCCGGTCCGTAATAGTGACACCGGCGGCTGCAAGTTCCTCACGCTTGTATCTGAGGCCTGTTAGGAAGGCCCGGACATCGTCCCCCTTTGCACAACGCATCTCGAGGAAACTCTGCTCGAGATCGTTCTGGGCGTAAGTACTCTTGGCTGTGTACTCCTGGCTGACTTTCTCCCAGCGCTCTCTTGCCATGTTGAAGTGGCTCAAGCGGATCGCGGTCGTATCGGGAAGACGTTGGGATAACAGGTAACGAGCAATCAAGTCCTCGTAGTCCCATGTGTCCATCGCCTCATTCTCCTCCTCCATTGGCTGGCCTTTGTCCTTGGGAACTGGTCGCGGCATGGACCCATCAAAGTATGCCCAACAGCACATGGCCTGCATTGCTTCCCAGAAGCGCATAAGGAAGATAGCCCAGTTTGTGCCACTGGGCTCCAGGTAAGGGATGTAGGAAGGGAGCTGTCCGATGGCGGAGGTGGATGTCGACATAGTATTAGCAGTAGTATACGCAGGGCCCATAACCTGTCGTTTATATACACTGCAGCAATCTCAGAAGCGTGCGGGTAAGCACGGCAGCTGTGGCATTTGGGGGTAAACTACTCACCTCAGAAGCATGCGGGTAAGCACGGCAGCTGAGGGCATCGGAACAGGCTACCTACAGTATATAAGAGAACAACTAAAGTTTCGGGTACCGTACTGGTATGAAACAAATGTCAAGAACTAAGCTAAAGTGTCCTAAATTGTAAGCTAGTGTCCGGCAAGAATTTTGGCAGATCTACAGATCCGCGCTCACATTCAACACTATGTGTTTGCAGAACTGGATTCTTGGAAAATCCAGGCAATCACATCTTGACAAAATGAGATCTACTGAGTGAAATGCCCCTGGATGTGATTGGGAAGCGACATGGAATTGGGTGTGATCGAACTGTAGAATAGATTCGACAGGGATGCCCCTCGTGCTGGCGATAATTTCCTGTCGCCGCGAGCCAGCAAGATCAGGACCCTCGAACCCGACAACCCGTCGCTCTTGCTGACTTTGGTAATATGGCTCCATCTGAGTTACTAATGTGTATAGTATGTGATCAATCCGGCGATTCCGCTTCCCATCTAGCCAATGGGATTTTAAGACATGATGATAACTAAAATTAAGTCAGTAATCTTATCAGTCCAAGCAATTGACCAACATATGCTTCTATGAGCATATTTGTATCACCCTCTAGATAGATCGGACGCCCTTTCTATGCAACTCTAGACCACATATGTGATGCAGGTATCCATGATATGGCCATATATCTCACAAAAGATTGAGGGACTGAGGGATCAGTGGCAATGTCGTCCCAGAGTGTATAGAACTTAGCCAGATCTTCTGTTTTGACTAAGTCCTTGACACAATCCCAGAGCGATTGGAATTCGGCAGTCGAGAAATGTGATCTCATTGCCTGTAATACATGCCAGATGCACAACCAAATCTGACTCAGTGGATAAATTTCTTTCAGTGCCTCAATCTGGGCCTGATCGCAATCGGTCATAATCACTGCAGGCCAGACCGCTGGACTCACATCTCAGACCCAACGGACAAAAAAAGCGATTGTATCGGTTGTCCCACTCAACGTAAGCATCCATGCGACCGGGACGCCTGGTCCGGAATGTCAGCTGAAACTCCAGAATACATTTACATTGCACATACCGTGGCCCCACCGGTCCCTGGCAATGATCATGAAAAGTTGGAGATCCTGGAAGTGTGTTACATTATGCATGGCATCGATTCCGATGAAGCCGCCATTCCCGAGATGCTGGAACATGTTCATTTGGAAAGGTGTTTATATGCACAAAATAAAGGTGTCCCCTTGCAATCTTGAAGCAGGAGGGGAAGGAGTGAGCCTGTCCTTGTAGAATACATTCACATTCATTCTGTTCAGCTTATCCACCCAAAGTCCGGTGGAGACAACATCTTCCAGGTGCAAGTGAATGGTTTCCTCCTCCACAGCGCGAGTCATTCTGCTGACATCGTGAAGTGTAATAAATCGGTCTCGGCCATGCCGGGGTGCAGATTGCTGAATGACGCGTACCTTGGGAAGCATCCAATTAGCAACACGGAATTGAAAGAAGCTTATTTACTTACGATCTCCCTGGGATCTATCTTTTGAATTACTATCGCTCTCATTTGCTCCCGGGATCTCGCTGTCAGGTGCATGAATGGCGCATTTGCAATCCTGATCGGGTGATCGTGCTTTTTCTCGTAGTGCCCAAGGACCATTTCCATATCCGGATAGCACTTAATCACAATATTACACGGGCACCCTGTTTTCTTCGATGGAATCTTCTGCTCCCAATCGGTCATTTTGTGATATTGACTTTTTTCTCCCAACCATTCACATGCGCAAACATAAACACACCTCAGGGTCCAGACCTGTCCCCTGTGAGATGTTGTTGACGAAATTAGCTCAACAGAATGAGCCAACTCTTCGTTCCGGTGCCATGTGTGAAAGGTGTCTAAATTCAGCCACTCCAAGGGGAGCTTGCCATTTGCTTGGTCATAAGCGAAGCTTCCCCTCCTGTTTGAATTATCCGGTGCCTCGGCTGGTGTCTCGGCGTCTTTGTCTTCAATGCGTGCATTCTTGGCAGGCCCCACCACTTCCGGGGCTGCACATGCTCCGCTTCTGAAATCCAGCACATGTTCTAGGGGTCAGGCACTCCGCCTGGTTGTCGTGTTGGGAAGGGGCGGCACAACGGACAGCTGGAAATTAATGCATGACATTTTTGCAGAGGGAGGATGAGTGAATCAGGAGGGAACAAGGGGAGGAACACGTTCAGAGCGCGTTCTCCCCTGCTAGTTCATGTTCCCTCCACATTCGCGTTTGCATTTGCTTCCACAATTCTCATCTTATCCACATCCACATTTCGAAAAAAATATTATTTATTTTATGTTATTCCGGAAAATATTGACAATGAGTGAACTTATGATATAAGACAAATTTGAAGGACCGCTAATCCTATTTTCGGAACATTATATAAGGTCACACTTTTCACTAAATCTCAAAAGCTGCCAATATCAATGTCTATTCGAGACGGGGTTGACTGGTCCAAGTTCTATCTTTGTCTGGGGATCTGATCCCTCATGACTATGTGCGAGTAGGCATCAGCACGGGTACTCCCGCGGGTACCCAAAGCCTGTCCCGTACCCTGACCCGCATGGGTAAATTCCCATCGACCCGCAGGTAGATCCACCACAGGTAGTGGCAGGTAGTGGTGGGTTTAATTCCCACACAGGTTCACAGCCCAACTGTTTTCGAAATACAGTCTAATATTCTTATTGTAAGACAATACACTATCTACATCCTGTATTACCCCTGTCATTGCCCGTCTTCGTTTTGGCTTGTGGTCAGTGCTTGGGATTCGCATGCAGTCATTGTGTGTGGTCGTTGCGTGTTACCGGCGCATGGTTGTGTTGCACCTTTATTGCGCACAGTCGTGGTGTGCCTTCGTTGTGCGGGGTCCTTGCATGGGGTCATTGCATGCCATCCGTTGCACACAATTGAGTTGTGCCTTTGTTGCGCAGGGTCATGTTGCGTCATCGTTCATTGCGCATGGTAATTGTGTGCTATGGATTGTTTGCGCACGGTTGTTATGGGCTCACGATCGTTTGTGATGTGTGCTTGTGGTCATTTGCGTGCGGTCATTGTGTGTAACTGCGGTCATTTGTGCGCGATTGTTGTGTGCTTGCAGCCATTTGCATGCGGTTGTTGTGCTATCACGGTCGTTAGTGCATGGTCTTTGTGCGCAGTTGCTGTGTGCCGTCGTTGCGCGCAGTTGTCATATGCCGCTGTGTGCCACCGTGTGTGCTCATTGTGTACCATTGTGTGCTATCTGTGTTTTGTGAGTGAGAGGACATCGTGATGTGGCTGTACTGAGGCCGAGTGGCAAGTGAACAAACCAGGTACAAATGTATGTAAACAAAGCATAAGTGACATGGCAGTTTACACACAAGGGCCAAATGGTCCATGCGCATGCCTGGGGGTATATAAACCCTCCCATTACCGTCCCATTTCGATCAAGCTGGGTTTCCCCCAGTTCTTAGTTCTTTTATTTACGTTGTACTATGCACTTAAGTGACAACACATAAATTACTATCAAATTTAACCCTGATGCTTGCTTGTGTGAGTGACTTAGTGATGGGAAGGCAACGGGTTACAGGTTTGAGATTCAAGACCTGTACCCGCACCCGTCGGTACCTGTACCCACAACCCACACGGGATACCCCAACCCGTGCAGATGCCTATGTGCGAGGCTGCCTTGATTTCTCTAGCTATGTAACCATCCTCCTGGGGTATTTCACCTCTTAAGGAAATAGGTGATCGATGAAGAGTTGTTCCTGTGCTTGCAGCACTAATAGTAAGACTATCTGGTATAGTCTTACTATGACGAGTTCAAGAGTACTTAGTA
>QFEY01001272.1:0-120472 GCA_003316435.1 Russula virescens
ATAATGTATGAACCACGGGGAAATGGTACGGGGCGGGGCATTAGCGTGGTTCACGGAAGAGCTTAGAAGATGGAATCGCAATCTACCTCAACTGTGAGAAGGCCCCGTCGACCTGGAGGCCGACAATTGGTGCATTGATGTCAGTGAGGAAGCGCTCGGTAGCTAAGGCTGATGGAGACATTTGAGTTGATAGTGGCAGCCCACGCACGAGATAACGTTACAAATACCAAAACAACAACCAGGAACTTTGAGCGTCACGGGCAATTGTAAGCGCCGTACCATATAAGTCCATAAGGTCCAAGGTTTATCGATGAGGTTTCATCCTCACGATTGCAGTATGGTAAAACACATTGAATAACGGTAGCATGTCAACTAAACTATCAGCTGTCGGCACAAACGGCGCCACGGTTACTCAACATTTATCAGAAGCTGGACAAATGGGACCGAAATTGTATGGTACTCCCACACTAAACAAACAAAAGACTTGTTCAGAATTCTCGACGACGATGAGCTCTACAGCCGACTCCCTTATAACCGATACCCCTTTTCCAGATTGCCACGGGTACAGATTATGAGGAACCGAGATTCTCAAGCAAGCACTCTTTCAACAGCCATCAGTCTTAAGAAGTGTTTACTGAAATACCGAGGGCAATTCCCTTTGAGATCGTTTAAATATATTTCAAAAAGTAGATATCGGTTATAAGGGGGTCGACTGTATTGTCTCCGAAATCAGTAGGCGATGGTTGGTGGTTTGTTATTCTCATGTTTTGGCCTTTAGAATCTCTCGGACACGGCTATAATTTGCATTCAAGGCCTTCCACTCTGCCTCCAGAATTCCTTCCCCTGGTTTCCCATCCCCACTTGTGGTCACACCAGACCACCCCAATGCGCGCTCGTAGCAATCCAGAGAAGCCTGCAGCGATTTGGCGTCTCCCTTTCCTTCGTGTAGCACTCCCAAGAGGTTCCAAGCCTCTACAGCGGAACGGCATGCATCCCGAATTAAACTCTTGGCAGGCCTTTTCATGGATGGGGACTTTGAATACTCGGGAAGAAGTGGCGCGTGTGGACTAGGTGGATGTGGTATCTTGGAGCCCGGGGCGTTTGGATGTGTCGTGGACAATCCTGCTAGGGCAAATGCAACTTGTTCAGAAGACTGGGCCGCCTGCGACAACCACTTCATTGATTCAGCTGGTGGTCTTTTCGACGCATACAGAACTTCTGCTAGGTGAAGTGATATCAATGAGGTACGATGGAGGATGTATAGTGAATGGAGTGTTTGCGGTGCGGAGGCAGGCGATGATAAAACAGGAGGCTGGATGGTGCGAAGGAGATCGAGCGCTGATTCTTCCAAGACTTGTGCTTGAGGTAGTTGTCCAGACGTTGCGTAGAATGCGGAAAGGGTCACGAGAGCGGATGCTAGAGTGCGCTGCGCTGCAGGCGAGGAGGGAGGCGAAGAAGGAACAACAGGAAGAAGTGGTGTTTTTTGTGTACTTGGTACGGAGGACGACGTCATTTGTAGACAGCGATTCAACCAAGCGAGCGCGTTATCTGGGTCACCAAGCCGAAAATTCAAGTCTCCCAGCTTGAGGGCAACGCGCGACGCGAGATGTCCTTCTGCAGGCAACCGGCTCCATGCTCGTCGGAGGTCGTACAGCGCGTCCTTGAGGCCGGCTTTAGTTCCCATTCGCTCGGATACGTCTGCGCGACGAATCAAAATATCGGTAACCGTATGGGGATGTAAGAGGCCTGCCGATTCCTTTGGCAGCGCAATATCTAATACCCCGTCGAGGAAGTTGCGCGTGGTCTCCAGACGCCGCTCGACAGGCGTCATTGCGTTGCCGAAAAGCGCGCTTTTATTAGATTCAGACTTGACTTGCTTCAAAGTTCCCGGTGAGGTCCAGTGGTGCTCTAACCATGCACTGCGCAAGCCAAATCTCGCCATGAAACCTAAGGAAGGATCAGTGCCACCGTTTTCGGACTGACCCCAACGTTCTGCTTCTACGTCCCACTGCCATTGCAGACAATTTTCATCGGACTCGGGAGCGAACTCAACCTTCTCGATCCAAAGGTGAGTTACCGCCACGGCGGAGAGCAGGGTAATCCCGATTCCAGAGAATGCTATGAGGCACCATTTCGTGTAGCGCCTGAAGGAGCCGAAGGCGCTCGGGGGATGCATTGAGTGGACTTGTGCGACATCTGCTGGCAGTTGAGATTGGCTCTTGAGCCAAGGGGATGTAAAGTTGGTGCGGTGGCATGGGTAGAGGGAAATGGGCTGGGGAAAGAGGGCGAGCCTTGGGCCGTAGATCCTCCGCATTCGAAGCATGATCGAGTCGAAAACAAAAATACCGCCAGCCTGGGTCGTGGGGTGCACGTCGTCGCGGTTAATAGAGCAGCATGGGCTGGACTCAAGTCACGTAACGAACGGACGGAGGAATCCAGATCGCCGAGTCACGTAATACAGCATCCTCATGGCTTTTTATTTTCTTTCCTTTTATTTTCCGGATTTATCTGTTGGCTTCACGCAGAATCAAGATCAACCCACGACCGGGGCTCAAAACCCGGCACAGCACGGCGCTGTCCTGGGCAGAACAATCAATCGACTGTACTCCCCCCGACGCGCGGTCTCTCACGTATCTGGAGCCGCCTTCTTATCGGTGCGGTCAATGTTTCCCACGTCGCCCTGCACGAATTGTTTCAGCCTATATTACACACCACATTGATGTCGAAACCCCCTGGGCCGTGGGAGGAGACCGAAGAATTTATGGTACGGCCGGCAGAAAATTATAGCTTATGCAAATTTTTATCAAGGCACGGCTGCCAGGACAGGTTCTATTGAATGAAAAGAAGTTCAACCTTCGTGCGTAGTCCCTATAGTGGCGAGACGCCGGTCGTCGCCGTGTTGAATGCCTCCCCTCACCTTGAAACTGTTAAAGGGCGAGGGGGTCCCTCACTTTGCTTCCCGGGCCCGAAGGAAGACCGACCATGTACTGCCTCGCCCTCGCCCTGTCGCTCTGCTCCCTCCTGAGCGTGCTCTCTCCTGGATGGGCTCTCCCCAGACCCACGCCCGTTAGGAAGTCTTTGCCATCGTTCGTGACTACTCAGGAGACGAATCTCATGCTTAATGGCAAGTGAGTATCCCAATCTGATTCCGAATGCCTCCCGTATTTACGGTGGTGTCACCAGGAGTTTCAAGTTTGTAGGGACAAATGCATATTGGTTGCCCTACTTGAACTCCGAAGATGACATTAATAACACGCTCGCCAATATGTCTGCGGCAGGTATTACTGTTGTTAGGACTTGGGCGTTTAACGGTGCGAACGCGTGTTCCATCCATTCCCCGTCTTCGCACCTCATTCTCATTTCTGGGTCAAATAGATGTCACCTCGATCCCCAAGGAGGGTAGTTGGTTGCAACTCATCAAAGACGGTACCACCCAATTCAACACGGGTGCAAACGGTATTCAGCGCCTGGATAAAGTAGTCGAGCTTGCAAAAAAGCACAACATCCATGTGTACTTTACCTTGACCAACAACTGGTTCCCATCTGTGACTGACCGCCCGCCTCCTGCGACTCCCCCCACCCCCTTGCCACGCAACTTCCTCTCTAATGACTACGGTCAGTATCCAGTACTGGTCGAATCGCGTACACTTTTTCCTGACTGGATATCACTCAGGTGGAATGGACGCTTACGTTCGAGAATTTGGTGTGGAAAAAAAGCATGACGAATTTTATACCGATATGAATATCCGGCAGCAATTCTACAAGTTTATACAGTTTGTCGTTTCACGCTATGTCGATGACCCTACTGTCATTGCCTGGGAGCTGGCCAATGACGCTCGCTGCAACTCGACCCTTCCCGCTTCAGACCAGTGCAACACGAACGTTGTTACCCTGTGGCACGCAGAGGTATCCGCGTTTGTCAGTTCCATCGATCCCAATCACCTTGTCTCTTCGGGGTACGGCCACATGCAGTCGCTCCTGCACTTCATTCTAAGTTGTATTACTCATCAGGACCCATGGCTTTTTCTGTCCGACATGTACCAAGTTATTCCCCCCTCCACCTCCACCAGCGCCTTCCCCAGCTCCTGGTAAGCGTAATATCGGTGGTGCCATAAGCTTGTCGAAACTCCGCCGAATGGTTACCAACGAACGACGTGCTACACTCCGTGCACCAAGGACCAGTGGGGATATAAAGATCCGCGGACGTTGGACGGCGTCATGTATGTATCCTTCATTTTATGCCGGTTACATAATAAGCGGTCCCATTAGCGCCGGCGAAGAGGCAGTCCAATAGTGGTGGCCCTGCCTTTAACGGGGCCTTTGGTGTCGACAGTCAAGATATTCTAAATGCACCACTCATCGATTTTGGGACATTCCAACTATTCCCTGACCAGAACAATTATGGGACCACTGGGGTTGCATTCGAATCGCCAGGAACCGACTTCGCTACTTCATTAAACCAGACCAACACTTGGATTAACTCACAAGCCGGCAATGTTCAGAGGTAGGGTATTCTCATTACTTATCTGCCAATTCGTCTGACCTCAGAACTTTGTTTGTAGCTCTCGCAAGCCAGTCGTGCTCACTGCCTTTGGTATCGTTACACAGGACAACCTGCAGAACTTCGTCGCCTTCAACGCGTTGTCCCCGCCTCAGACGTCTCCGCACCAGAAACGTAAGTTATGTTTCTGGCGTCCCTTTACTGGCATTTACTAAACCCGATGTTCGTCGCTTTCTTCAGGTCAGGTTTCGACGGTCAATACAGGTGTCAACCAGCAACAAATTGGCACTACGTACTCGTCATGGGTACAATGTATGTGTTACTTATGTAACAACGCTGGCCAATAGTCGATTGCTGATGACCGCATTTCTGCAGCGAGTTTCCAGGGTGGTGTCAGCGGAGTGACTCAATACCAGGCAAGTGACTGGGTTTACGGAGCTTTGCAAAGATAATTGACATCGTCATTATTTGTGCCGACAGTGGTCTTCGCAAGGTCTGGTATCTGCACCTGGGACACTCGTCCAAAGTCCGAATCCAGGTGGGACAGTGGGTGTTTCACCCAACGACGGTTACGGCACACTTGGGTGCGTCAGATCCATGCGACAGTGGTAGCTTGTCATCCATTGAACTAACCATATATAATTAGGACTCAAGAGACTCAGGTACAGCAAATCCTGACCAACGCGACTCAAAATACGACATAACTGCACACCTTGATTGGTGTTGTACTTTTTCTTGGATGACCTCTCGGACACGGATACATCATGTTTTGTTGAATGTGGCGATTTCTTGTCGCCTTACGCTTTTACGGACGTTATGGATTTCTTGAATAACTTGAATGTTGGCTTTTGAGGTGTGATTTTAAGAGATCACAAATGGAAAATGTAATAGGATTCTTGAACCCTTTGCTCCAAAGCACTTGAGGATAGTTGTGGAAAGGAGTCTTGATTTTCATGAACCAGTGACAAAGGATGGACGAAGGGGCTTTAGCTGCGCGTTTAAAGCGCACTTGTTTGATGGGTAAGTTCACAACTCATGTTTAGGCCGTCCACTGAACGACCCCAACAGCTACATTCAATTGTGCAAACTGCTCGATAAAATACGCTCGACTTCCTTTCTCACTTGCTGGACGTGGGTCTTGCTTTCCTTTCCAGAAGCCCTTAACGGCACTAATCATAGAGACTAGGACACGTGCGAATGAATCGCGCGCCTCCCCCAACTGAGATGGATCATCCGGAGAACCATATATATGGGTTGCCAGTTCGTCTACGGCGGCCACGAGCGGCGGAGCAGAGTCTAATAGACGATCTAGCAGAGCATTCGGCGGGGGCTGCGCCTCAGCACGTAGAGGTAAGAGGGCGCCGAGAATATCATTGAAGAGCGCTGACGTGCGCTCTACAACATTCAATATCTGAGAAGTCACCATAGTCAGAGGACGGACATGGGAGATCTGAACGGCGAATGCGCACTGTCATTGCGAGCTCTACTTGCTCCGGGCTCAACTTCCCTGGCACGGTAAGACCGAGGTCAGGATCATCCCAGCCATCGTCAAAGTCGTGGTCATCGTCTTCGCCATCGGGAGGAGATATTTCGATTTCAAGCGTTGCTGCCGCATCGGCGATAATTTCGGAGTGCTCGTGCCATCGTTTGCGGACGGCAATGAGATTAGTTCTGGAGAGGCCTTGTGGGTGGTCTTCGGCCTTGGCTTGTGTAATAAGCTCATGCACGACAGCCGTCTTGGCGAGATAGGCGTTATGCTTGTTTTCGGGTGACGATCTAGAAGCTACCACGGCATCGGCTTTGCTCGCGGGATTGGCGAGGAGGAAGAGGTGGGCGTGGGCGAGCTCCTGGAGTGCCGTGAGCACGGTTTTTGCCGTGGAATGCACTTCCGCGGTGAGGGCGCGGCCGTGGGCATCGGGAAGAAATGATGAGGCATTTGATGCGAGGGTGGACGAATGTGCTATGAGGTCTTTCAGGGGAGTAAGGGCGGCGGAGTAAGTGGGATTGGACGGATTGAGGGCGATGGAGAGTTTCGTTGTGTTCGAATAAATCAAGGAGAGGAGAGAGAGGAAATCGGTGCGCAGTGACGAGAGCGGAAGCTGTGGCGCATCTGGCTTTGGAATGAGGGCTGCGATGGAAAGAGTGCAGTTGTGGGAGAGCAAAGTGAGCGAAGCCTGGACGGAGAGAGCCTGAGGATCACTGGTACTGACGGAGGACGAGGACATGATGACCGACCCACGTGGCCTAGCGTACGCGGCGCGCTCGTCCACATTCACATTTCTTGCACGATGACCACTTTGACGAGGCTCAGACTGTTCTCTGCGCCTTCGCTGGCACGGTGTCAGCTCACGTCTCTGCATATAAGCCCTTTCCGGCACAGAGCTAGTCCACTCTCTTCCCTTTCTCACAACTTTCGTCCTTCATTTCCTCATCGCCCGCTTCAATTCGCATTTGTCCCGTCTCGCACCATCTCTCTCGGCTCAATATTCTCATCAAAACCTTCTCCCATACCTTCTCCTCATGCGGTGGCTCACGTGGCTAAAATAGAAGCGGACGCGAATGCGCATCCTGATGACGTTGAAAAACAGCTCGCCCTCTTCCAGGCCCTCTCCGAGACCAACATCCAACCTGGCTATGAGCTCATTATAAACCGGTGGGAGAGGATGTCTGAATTCGTACGTTCCTTTCTGGACGCATATTGACGTCTTCGCTGACCTTGGGGATCCCAATTACTTGTAGGATCCTACCTCACCCCTCCTTCATTCGGACAAGGCCTTCGAGTATTATATCCAGGCTCTTCTCAAAGCAAACAAGGAACCCTCGATCAACCCGGCAGTGCGCAGGCGCGAATCTCTCCTTGCTGCCCATCCTCTTACTACTACGTCATCTCCAACACCCCAAGCCGATCCGTCCGAGGTCCCATCTGCGTCAGCACAAGAAGCTGTATCTCCCACAGCATCTCAAGACGTTTCCCGTAGTCAACAAATCGCCTCTTCTATCCTTTCAGGCACGACAGTCGACCCACCATCTTTCTCTAACCCCAGACTGGGCTCCCCGGTTCAACTGTCTCCGGACATGGCCAAGCTCCTCGCAGCCCTGAGCGCCGGGCAGGGTGGTAGTGGTAATCCACTCCATGTTATAGTCAAAGAACGTGAGTAATCAAAGGTTCATTTTGCTCTAGTCTAATCCAAGTCGTAGGTAAAGGCGCATGGATCCCAAGCTTTGCGCGCTTTTTGGTCTTTGCTGGCATAGCTACTTTCTGTGAGATAACTTTAATGCTTTGCAATAGAAAGGCATATTCTGACTACGTGAAGTCATACTCACTATACTCTCCGTCCTGGTCGAGAATTCCGGTCTTGTCAAGGCTGCTCCCCGTCAATCCGAATTCGAACCCCATGAATCTAGCAAACCTGTTCGCTTTAGTGACGTGCACGGTGTCGATGAGGCGAAAGAAGAGCTCAAAGATGTGGTTGAGTTTTTGAAGGACCCGTCAAAGTTTGCGGAGCTCGGTGGAAAACTCCCGAAGGGCGTGCTACTTACTGGCGAGCCCGGGACAGGCAAGACCATGCTTGCCAGAGCTGTGGCAGGCGAGGCTGGGGTCCCGTTCCTTTTCGCGTCAGGGTGAGTACCAACACATCTAGCACCTGATTAACCTTCCCAACCCAATGAAGCTCTGAGTTTGACGAGATGTTTGTCGGCGTCGGCGCCAAGCGCGTGCGCGAGCTCTTCGCAACGGCGCGGAAGAAGCAACCCGCAATTATTTTCATTGACGAGCTCGACGCGGTGGGCGGCAAGCGCAGTGCACGTGACCAGCAATATATGAAGCAAACTCTCAATCAGCTGCTTGTCGAGATGGACGGATTCGTACAAGACGAAGGAGTTATTGTCATCGCTGCGACTAATTTCCCCGAGTCTCTTGATGAGTGCGTGCTTCGTTCACTTGACTCGTGTTGGCTTCTAAATGGTCTCATGTCCTTGAAGAGCTCTTATTCGACCAGGACGTTTCGACAGACACATCGCTGTCCCACTCCCTGACATTCGTGGACGTGCTCAAATTCTTGTACATCACATGAAGGAAATTATCATTGGTCCCGATGTCGATCCAATGATCTTGGCAAGGGGAACCCCGGGTTTCTCGGGTGCGGACCTACAAAATATGGTTAAGTAAGTTTTAGAGTCGTTAGTCCTGTCCGTGCTATTTATGTATTGCCCTACTAGTCAGGCTGCTATCCAGGCATCCAAAGAACAATGCAAGTCAGTTGCTCTAAGACATTTAGAATGGGCCAAGGTTAGTCCTATTTCCATATCATAACGGCCATGACTAAGTATGTATTTGCGCATAGGATCGTATTGTTATGGGGGCGGAACGACGTAGCTCGTACATTGACGAGAGAGTCAAGCGTCTCACTGCATACCACGAAGGCGGCCATGCGCTCACAGCTCTCTATACTGACGGTGCGATGCCTTTGCACAAAGTTACCTGCATGCCACGTGGACATGCACTAGGAGTCGTACGTCTCGCAAACATATCCTTCCTGGAGAAATTGCTGAAACAGTACTGGGTAGACATCTCAATTACCGAAAGACGATAGACTAATGATTACACACAAAGAGTTTTTGGCTGATATAGACGTTGCGTTGGGCGGTCGTGTCGCTGAGGAGCTTATTTTCGGTCCAGAGAATGTCACGAGTGGTGCGTCATCTGACCTGCGAAAGGCGACTGCCACTGCAACTCGGATGGTGAAGGCAAGTCCGATATGCACAATTGTATATTAGAATGGGACATATGACACTTTTTCTGATTTACAGAATTGGGGATACTCTGACAAGATTGGCCCGGTGTATCTCAATGATCGAGAGGAGAACATCTCTATGAACAAGCGCGAGGAGATCGAGAGTGAAGTACGCAGGTGAGGCAGAGTTTACTTGCTCTGGTATCTATGTGTCAACCCCTTGATGATTGCATGTTTTATGCAGATTGCTCCAAGCTGGCCAAGCTAGGGTCTTTGCTCTTCTCCGATCGAAGCAGCAGGAGTTACACCGGGTAGGTTCCCTCGATATCCATTGCCTGTGAGCTGCTCGTTAAAGCATGCGCGCATAGCTCGCTCATGCGCTCATTGAGCATGAAACACTCGACATGGAGGAAGTGAAGAAGGTGATTCGGGGAGAACCTATACGAAACATTACGGATGTTATCAGCGAGGATTTGTCCCGTATAGGTACGCCAGCAACCGAACCTCCATCGGCAGTGGTGGCGTCATAGCAACCCTCGTGTACACTTTACTTCCGTATTATTTTCTATGGCATATCACGAGTGCATCATTGGCCTAATGTGAGATCGTCCAATTACTAAGCGCAAGGTGTCTTGTGCACAGAGATATTCAAACCTTTGAGTTCAGATACCCGACACGGCTAGGAAGTCACCGTAGCAGAGCTAATGGTTACCAATGAAGAAATTCCTGGACGACCTCATGTGCCCATGGGAGGCCATCGATCCGCGGGTCATCGAAACTTGGACGTTTGAGCTTCCCAGTCGAGTCCTGGGTAGGCCACGAGCCTCAGGGCCAGTAGGAAATGGAGGGCAGAAATAATCCAGGCTCATGATTTGGTAGTCATCGATGGGTTCCTGGCTCTTAATTGCACCCGTATAGTCTGGAACGGAAGTTTAAGGGAGGCAGGCAAGGACCCGAATAATGCCATATGCCTGTGACCCTTGGAAAGAACAATGGACATAAGATACGCGTTCACCGGCCTCTGGGAAATTCTCCATGGAATCCGGAGAGAAGTCGCCCGGGCCCTCGTGGAAACCTATGTTCAATTGGTGTAGGGAAAGGGTTCCCAATGAGGGTGATGGATCCTGGATCGTGATGGATGACTGTTCGCTTGATCCCTTAAGAATTTGTCGTTTACGGCGTCGCTGAAAGAAGCATAACGAAAAAGCACGAGTTAAGCACTCTTTAGCAACACCTGTTCTAGTGCCCTCATAATATTATCCACGATAGGAAACAAAGAGGAACACTGCCCACGATGGGTGGGGGTATTTTGAGCGGGAGCATATCGTAATGTGCGCCCCCAATGAGGCTTCCTTGATATTGATATACCATGTAGCTTCTTACTGACCACGAAGGGACAAGTTGATACCGTGACGGTATCAATGCCTCCGGATTAGCAGCTTCCCAGACACCAGGGGGAACAAAGGCACGAACACGAACGAAGACTGTATGAAGGGAATTGATCAACTTCCTTGGGTTCCCTTACTTTGCATGTGCGTAAACATGTGTCGAGTCTTTTCGTACATAGATCCATAGGTAGCTTACGAGCGACATATGTCGGCTATGTATGTCCGCAGGATTATTAATAGGGGAATCGCGTAGCCGTCGGCAAACCAAAGGGGGAAAGAACGGGCAACGCGCGTGTGACGCGCGAAGCACTTCTTCACAAAAGGAGCAACGCAAAGCTTCTTACTCTCGAATTTAGAAAAGTTTGGGATATATTGCACCACCGCCACCCCATGGCACCGATACCACCGAACGAACCACACTACACCACACCACCCCCACATGGTACACATAGTATCCAATACCCCCGCGGGATTCAGAAGCACCAGTTTTCCGAACCTCCCGGGGTGATGTAAAACATGCTGGGTTTGGGGGTGGGTAAAGATCGAACTTTTTCTTTTTCATTTCTCGACACAGTACCTTTTTCGCCGACGCCAACACGCCCGAAAGGGGCCGGGGTTGCGTGTGCCCTGAGGCCTGGGAGGACCTTGAGGAGGGCCTGAGCCGCCCAGCAGGCCCTGCCCTGTCGCGAGCGCTGAACTGAACTGAACCAGGAGCAGAAAAGAAGCACCAAATACAATATTTTGTTGTTGTTTTTTTTTTCTTCCCAAAAATATCCCGAAAACGTGAAGCTTATTTTGTTTCCGAAGAGAATGCGATTGCCAAGACGGGCAATTACTTCCAGATCGTGACGTTACGTGCAACTCAAGGCTTCATATGGGACCAACCCCTCTCCACACGACAACGGAAGGCACAGACCGTCGCTTTGGATGCCTTTGGCGCTGGGAACGCAATAGGTTCAATTCCAGGACCATCGAATGACATTTTCTCTGTCGATCTTAAACTTAAACGGACGATTTGATCAAAAGCCTCGTTCCTACAGCCCCTTCTGACCCAACCTCTGCCCCCGTCCACCGACGACTGCCCTTACCTCCGCCGACAACGCCCAGGTCCGTATTGGCGGTCGCGCTTTCCCCCTCCCCCTTTTTGTTCGAAGCAGCTTAAGACAAAGTCGTAGATGTGTCATCGACACCTCACTTTCATGAAAAGCTCCGCGTGCGGTCATTTAATCCTGACCGAGGAGCAACAAGTCGATTGTCAAGATCCCGAATGCTATAATAGTTCTGCTCATCCTCCCAACTGTGCTGCCCGATCTGGACGTACTCGGTGCTGGTGTCGCAGATATTATACGTACGTGTCACCCTCTCTCCTCATGTGCCTCGCTCATTCTCCTCGACACGCCAGCCAACCGGAACGTGTTGAGAAACCTGGCCTGGTACTATTTCTGTCCCACTCTGCTCTACCATTCTCACTCTCACTTAAATCCTCATGCAGATGCCAAACAAATGTCCAGCATGTGCCTGTCGATCTTCATAATAGATTTGTTGTGGTCCCTCTGATGTCATCATGTCCTTTCGTGTTGTGTTGTAGCGTAATACGTGGACATCTCGCACCGTGACGTCTGTACTATTATATATCCAGGTCAACCGCACCCAGCATACGGTCTGAGAAATCGCCGTCCTCGTAATAATCGTCTTCGTCCATCGGCTCTACCGGCCCTCTTACCTCGTCCTGTTGCGAAGTCCCAACAGGAACGGCGGCACTTTGCTCCGCTAAAGCTTGCCGCTGTGCAGCTTGTGCCTTCTCAACATCCTCCACTGTCCACAACGAGACCCCGGTCAAGTTCTCACCCGCGTTCTGTGAGATGGTACGCATGAAAAGCTTTGAGAGTGTCAGAGCCATGTCCGTCGAGAGATTCGCTGCCGTTTCGGTTATGTACTGATTGATCCACCGTGGCAGCTTTGCACGCTTATCCGCACGTGCGAAGCGCTGTGAACAACAAGACGTGAGCGCACGTCTAACGGAATGTCCACCGACGAACCTTGTCCGCAAAGACCATGAGGCCCCAGTCCGTCTTCCCCCGTAGGGCACGACCGACGCACTGGGCGGCATTTCGGATCGCGTCGAAGCCCAGAAATTCGGACTCGCGTATCCGATAAGCATCGCGCAAGTACTCCAAACGCGCCTTCAATATTCGACTTTCTGTGTACTGGTATGGCACCCTAGTTAATAACAGTGAGCGAGAACCTCTTCGCGACCAGATGAATGACCTACCCAAACATGATCACAGCTCGACCATAGTTGTGGTCAAAGTCGATCCCTTCGGATACTTTCCCTCTCGCAACAGATAATAGAACAGCACCTCGGCCGTTGTCACATGCCTGCTTTGGTATAAGTATGTATTTGGAGGGCAGAAGCAAGCGAAACATACCCTGCGATAGTTCTCAAGGGCAATGCTCGTCTCATTGGCATCAGGCGTTTCAACGAAGATAAGTTTATTCTTCCATACTTCGTTCAAAATGCCCTGTTGAGAAGCGACGGGTTACATTGCAGTCAATAAGGCTGGTTAGGTCCGCGAATACGTACCATGTCGTTCCAGGCCGCAACGATAGATTCCATGTAGAGGTAGCTCGGGAAGAACGCCACGACACCGTCAGGTACAATTTTGCTATATTCCACCAAGATACTTCCGAAATTCCGAACAACCGCAGGGTCGTTTCGTACTTCAAAGCGAGAACTAATGGCTACTTGATCGCTGCCTCTGGTTATGACCTATTGTCTCGCGGTAAAGTAAATGTTCTCAGTAAAGAGCGATTGAGTTGCGACGCACGAGGGGTAGGAAGGCATTGCGTGTCAAAGTCATTGCATATGTCTCTTGAACTACCGGAGTAAATTGTAGCATTTTAGGGTACATATCGAGCGGTGAAATCGTCCCAGAGGTAATCACGACGCTGCTGAAACGCTCGAAGACAGGCTTGATAGCGATAGCGGGGTCCATGCAGCTAGTGTCGACTTGAGAACACAACCACAAACGTGGAGGAAAGGGAAGGTGTCTGAATCAAGGACATACACAAAGTGAAAGACAGGGTTTGGAACCGTGGCGTTGTCCGTTTCAAACGGTTCAAGAATAAGGAGGAAACCTGATAACCACACAGTTATTTCGAGGAAGGAGATTTGATAGCAAATGTACTAATACCTCTTTCGTACGTTGAAACCAGCGTCGCGAAGTTTGCGACTTTTTGCAATGACGAATATTCGTCCAATCGGTTGAGCTCGAGGGTTCGAACCAGAGACTGTAATCGTTCCGCACAGAACCTAGTCATGGAGGGTATTATAGCGACGATGTAGCTTCACGACGAGATCCAAATATGCCCAAAGGCTGGCCTACCGGAGTGGCCTCCTTTCAATATAGGTGATGTCTTTCAAATGTTGCAGGAACGATAGCGGCGTCTCAGCGACGACATGCAACACCCGCATGCGGGTCTATGCGAGGAATCAACCAATGATGGGTGAGTTTCCTTGCGACAAGACGCAAACGCCAACCTTGAGATACTCGACAAGCCGCTTGAGGAAAGCTACGAAGTGTTCTGCTTTCCGGATATTCCCTGGAACCGCTTCCTTGAGAAGGTCTTCTGGGAGAACTGTACTACGATTCAGCAAAACCGTCGTCATAGATGAGGCTCTGTGCGAACTTGGATTACTCATGAAAGCATCCTCGTCAGACGCTGCCTCCTGTAGTCCTTCTACGAGCTTGGCATATTCATCCTGTAGCTTGGACGCGTCTGTCTTCTTAATTCTGGAGTTTAGTTAGTATCAGCCGTCCGCGAATGAAAGATGACTTGCTCGTCAATCTTATCTGCGAGCTTGTCTACGCTCCGGGCAGCCGCATCAAGCATCGGCCGAGTCAAGTCGATGCTCAGCGACTCGATGCACACATTGTCTAGGTTGTTGGCCGCTTAGACTAAGGAATGACATACGGTATCCTTACTACGCACCTATGTTATGTGCTTCGTCGAACACGACAATGGAGTCCTTAGACATCTCCTTGGAAACTTGCTCGGCTACCTTCGGATCAAGAAGGTAATGGAAGGAGTAAATGATGACATCGACGAATGGCATCTTCCAATCACTGGATCAGCCCTTCATTATGGAGGATGAAAGGCGCGAGCAAACCGAACGTCGGATGGTAAAATATGGGCAGGTTGAACTATCTCGCCCATGCTGCAAGATATCTGCCAGTGTCCAGATGCCAGGCGCCAGGAGCCTCTCGTGCGAAACGTCATTCATGTTCTTCCAATCCATGCTTGAATGATAATGCGGTGAAAAGCGACCAATGAAATACTCACCTCGTGGAAATTACAGACTTCAATCGAACCCGGATCTGCTCTTGCCTTGTTCACGACGGAAGTATTCGTGAGATCTCGACATCGCGCGTCCACGACCTTGCCCTTTTTCTCTTTTGACACCTTTGAATGCAAGTCATAAAACGCACAAATCGCTGGCAAGGCCATTCTACCTCGGGGTGTATGCACAGATTTTTGCGACTGGTCAGACCCAAGCCGGTGAAAGCCTTCTCCTTCTCTCGTTGTTCTTCCGTCTCTGCAGTTGATATACGGTATTCCATCAATCGTTTCAACTCAGAAAGAGCTTTCTCGATCTCAGGGACGGTTCGAGAACAGTAGATGAGTTTGCGTTTCACGGGGAAGAACTGGGGATTGAAGACAGTTTAATGGTTATATTACGCAGAGACTGAGTAAATACCTGCTGATACGAGACAATCAGGGAGAGTAGGGATACAGTTTTCCCTGTCCCTGAAGGCATTTCCAGTACGCAATGTCCCTGGATCATGGCACAGGAATGAGAAAACTGCCTGGAAATTGCCAAAAGTACACACCGTCGCATCTAGCGTACGTTTCAAGTCACACATGTACGCATACTGCTCTGTGGTTACGATGGGCGTGATGAAATCGCTTACAAGGATGGTATGACGTACCAGGATATATTCGGTCGTAAGGAAAGACTATCTGCCACGACAAAGTGAGATTCGAATATGTTTGAGAGAAGTACAGCGACAATTCACAGGAAGATCATCAATAAAAAACTTCATGAGATTTGCCTTGGAGAACAAATGTCCGTTGGCGATGAATCAAGCAGACAGCTTCACTCGAGAATGCGAGTCAACGTCGCGTCTAGCTAAGCGCGTTTACTAATGGGTCACGCAATCACGTGATACGGTAATATTGGTTCAGTAAAGTGCAGGTTTAAGTATGTACTACGACTATCTAGGGAAAAATAAGGGTCTAGTAATCTATGTGTAGCACTGCGACAGCGATAGCGATAGCGACATGTATATCTAGAAACTTTTACGGGTATCCGATCAGCACGGGTCAAGGATTAGTATCTCTCCCAAAAGGGGAACAGGTCATGTCAAGTGGCTCCTCGAAATTGTGATCGTAGATGTCACCGAACGTGGGTCCTGCATAATGAATTTGCACGTTCTTGGGCAAATGCGCGGGTATTTTGAAGTTCAATAAAGACGTCTTGTGCGCATCCATAACAATGACCACTTTTTGATTGACAGGGTCGTCTTGCGCCATGTGTCCTTCGCTCCAGGAAAGTAGCGCGTCGAAATCCAAGGCTTTAGGGCGGATTAGACAAACCTCTGATAGCTCTGGGAGGATGTCCTTGTCCTCGGCATCTCGCTGTGTAGTCAATAGGCTTTCCACCACATTAGAAACGTCCATATCAGCGAGGTAGAGTGCTTTTAGGGCTGTCAACCGCCCGAATAGACTGCGCCATCCGTCGACGTGGAATGAGTGTGCAATTTTCCCTAGATTAAGGCACAATGCCCGTATCTGGGAGCAAGGAATGGAACGCAGAAAGCTGTTGAGGGCGGCCTCTGGCCACATATCATGGGCGTCGGAGCCCCGTAGGCGATATGACGTGGAGACACCGGAATGACGAGAAGTGGCGCTAAATCGGACGGAAGCCTCCCCAAAACATTTGATATCGTCTCGGAGCGAGAGCTTCTCAACTATCGAGAAGTTCGGTAGATGACCAAGATCTTCCGGGAAGGGGGGCGGCAAGAGTTCGTCTAGATGGGATGGGTCCATGTCCCGATGTACCCGAATAGTGCACTGACGAGGAAGTTGAAGATGAGATAACACCCGCGGTGCTAACGCCCTCTCTGTTAAAGTGGCGACAAAGCACAGAAGTCGCATGCGGGGCATGTGAACGGGGGGACGGCTATCTGAAGTGTGGATGGAGGGGCCGGCGTCATCCAACAAGAGCTCTTCGAGGAATGGGTTTGCCTCGAGGAGGTCGAGGAAATCCGTCATGGAAGGCCTCTTATCATATTGTGATTGTGAGCTTAACGCAAGGTGAGTTAAGCGACCAAAGGTGTGCCCGGGATACGGCGAGAATGACTCGACGTGGAGATGTGTGACACGTGAGATGTCGCCACCAAAGACAAAAGGAAGAGCAGGAGTGTGGTAAGCACCCCACATTGCGGTACACAGCCGGAGGCATTTCAACCTCGGGGCAAGAAAGCCACAGGTGGATACCAGGAAGCGCGGAACGTCGTACGACGAACACTTGAAGGGAACGGATATCGACACGCTCTCGATTCGAGACGAATATGGCGAGAAAAAATTGGATATCTGTTCCCCGCGGAAAAGCGTCGAAACGATGATGCTGAGAGGCGCATCCTTTGATCTCTCCAAACAAAGAGTGGCGAGCTGAAAGTCGTGAATGGCGCCTTCCCGAAGATGGATTGTATTCCACAGGGCCGGAAATCCGAGGGCTGTTTGACGCCAATGATAACAAACCAGCGAAAGGGTAATGATACACTGTGCCGGGTGGGCGTCTGCTTCCACCGTACTTGTTAATTTGAAGATGTGCGCAAGAATTTCGATGGGGATTCTATTGATAGCGGATTCGGTGTTCTGCTGGCGGGAGAGGAGTGTTTGTACGCGGGGGAGGAGCACCGCTAGTTTTCGGACTTCGGCCTGTGTGTGGGAGTGGCAAATTTAGCGACACGCGTCAGACTGCCTAAACTAACGTAACTAACATTGATAGACCCGTTTCTCTCACTGAGGACGGGGCCCGTCAGAGATTCGCATCTCGTCAAGAAGGGGACCTTGCAACTTACTCTGCGGATCCGAATGCGTCCAAGGCAAGACCATTGTCGAATCTTGCAATGAGCGCTTCCAACAGCAATGAGGTACTGACGTTGGACAAAAGGGTAGGGGACGTCATGGTAAAAAGTTTGGTTAGGCGTCTATTTGACGTACAGACTACTTTCATATTTATACTCTGTGTAAAGTGTGATGCCACCGACCTTTATGGTTGGCTCCGACATTACCGCTTCCCTTGCCTGCCCTCCAGGGGTCACAAAACACAAGACTCGCTTGACGTGTGTAGGCTACGTGCATTTAAATCCCGTAATTTATCCTCGTTGCACGGAGCACGGACGGGACACAAGTGCGGCAGTTATAACCGCTGGGAACGGATACGCCACAGAAAATGATGTCGTGTTGCCATTTCATATGTTGGTCGTTGAAATGCCGTCGTCGGTGGAGAGGATAAAAGAGAGGCCACCATCGCTGGCCGTCACGGTGATTCATTTGGTGTAGCGGATCACCTCGAGGCAAAATCCAACGATCGGCTCGTGCACATAACCTACGACCTGCCAGATACCGATAAAACCCACGGGGGAAAAGCGAGATATACTCCGGGTTAAACCTACAGCTAACCTGCATTGGGTACCTCTCCTGTCTCCTTTTCCTTCGTAGTAAATCCCCCCTGCCTTGCTCGCTCAGGCTCTTGCTCTCGCCGGCGTTCATCCCGCTCACGCTCCTGCCGAAAGGCGACGGCGAGAATGTTAGGCCAGAGCGCCGCACTATGTCGGACTTGCAACCGTTCCACGAATGCTGTTATCTTGTCATGTTGAGCGCGCAGGTCAAAGACGTGTTCCTGTCATATCGCGTTTGAGAACAATGTGGTTAAGAAATCCCACACATAATGAGAACTTACAACAGCCGCTGCTCGCCGCGCACGATCCTCCTCCCGCATTCTGTCCAGCTCCCTTCGTCGCTCTTCCTTCTCTTTCGGGTTGAGGCCAGCACGTGGAGTAGAGCCGCCAGACTGCGAGTGAATGGTATGGGAACCTTAAGACACAGGCCACATGACAGAGGACGTACGTGTTTGAAAAGTGATTCATACACGCTCTTATCATTGAGGTTGACCTCTTGCTGATTGTTGACTCGTTTTGGTCTCTTTAACGCCGATAATGGATCTGCGGTGGGTTCCGGCGCAAAACCAGAGCCACCCTTTGATTCGAGAGGCTTGGGAATAAGCTTCCCTGTTGCTGATTGGTTTGATGCACCAGTCGTGGGAGGAACTGTTCCGGGCTTGTTCTTCTTGATGGGAGGAAGTCGTTTCTTCTTAAACGCGGGAAGAGTAACCGGTGAGGGCTCCGCTTTAGCAATGTCTTGTACGGCGGCGGAGTTGGTGGCGGTGGTGGATGATTCTGCATCGGGAGCAACCGCGACATCCCCTTCTGCTTCATCGGCAGACAAATCCTCGTCTCTGGGGCGCTTTGATCCGCCGCCAGACTGGTTGCGATCCCGTGGCCTTGTGGGCTGCGATTTGCGTTCATCCGACTTTGAATCGTCTTCCTCCTTTACGTGTCCCTTCACTTTTTGCGCGGCCTTCCGTTTTGGCCTGGTTTCTGGACGAGGAGATGGTTCATAGTCGTCCCCCTCTGAATCGGTGGTTACCCGTCGTCTGTTAAGCTTGCGACGGGTGGTGGAAGGTTCAGGAACCTACGATGGAGCCCGTGAGAAATGAGTTGTATGAGATGTAAGAGAGAGGCGGTACTGATGAACTCATGTTGCCCTTCTTGGGTAGCTTTATGGTGGGTGACATGGGCAATGGGAGGAACCTCGCCAGTGGGCGGGACAAGTATAGGTAAGATGTGCGGTCCGGGGTGCCCGGGCCAATTTCCTCTTCTGCTGTCTGTCTGCCAGTACAAGTGACTGGCAACACTGAAATGACTCTTTGGCTGTTGCACACTCGCCCAGTGTGTCGCTTCTCTCAGACCAGCCCGACGCTTACACTAGCTAGGCGTTGCCAAAGCACATCAGCTCCTACTCATCTTCGAGTCCTCGGGGACACTTATCCTATTGATGACTTCACCAATCTAACACCCTCAATCACCTCGAAACTCTCCAGGCGATTACACGCACAAAATGGACATCCAATCAACACACTACGCAGTCTCATAGAATCCCATTTCCCAGAATTTTCACATATCTCTTCACTGTCCCCCATCGTTACTCCCTACCAGAACTTTGATTCGCTTTCTTTTCCTGCTGACCACCCCGGCAGAGCAAAGACGGATTCCTATTACATCAATCGGAATGCGATGCTCCGCACGCACACATCAGCTCATGAAGTAGAGGTCTTCGCCAAGGGAACCGAGCGCTGGCTGCTCACCGCGGATGTATACCGACGCGACGAGATAGACGCTTCACACTATCCCGTCTTCCATCAGATGGAAGGAGCAAAAAATTTTGGCACTGACGCGTCAAGCATCGAGCAAATTGAGCGAGAGAACCAACAACTCGAGCGCAAGCTGGCACTGTCCAATATCGACATAGAAGACGTCCGGCACATCTCGGAGACCAACCCAGTGCAGACTTCGCATGATGTGCGTAGTTCGGAGGTCACCGCAAAAAATCTAAAGGTCCACTTGAACAGTTTAATGTATAAACTATTCGCTGGTGTCGCTGGTGCTTCCAAGGAGGATCCTCTTCGTGTCAGATGGATAGAAGCGTATTTCCCGTTTACTAGCCCAAGTTACGAGGTTGAGGTTTTCTTCCGCGGCAAATGGCTTGAGATTCTAGGTTGTGGCGTTGTTTTGCAATCAACACTTGACCGCGCAGGTACATTCCAACCGACTATGATAATCTCGTAAATCAATATTAAACCCTTCGATTGGCAGGTGTCGCAAACAAACTGGGTTGGGCCTTTGGCCTCGGGCTGGAGCGTATCGCAATGATCCTCTATTCGATCCCCGATATACGGCTCTTCTGGTCTGAAGACCCGCGGTTTCTCTCGCAGTTTACCCATGGAAATATCAGCACATTTAAACCCTATTCGAAATATCCTGCCAGTTATCGAGATATTAGCTTCTGGAAATCAAGCAGCGATATGCACGATAATGACCTCTACGATGTAGTGAGAGACGTCGCTGGGGACCTCGTCGAGGACGTTGCAATTGTATGTCCTATCTGTCTAACTGAAATAAACTCTCATCCACCTGTCGCGAAGATTGACAAGTTCACACATCCGAAAACTCAACGTCACAGTCTGACTGTCCGTGTCGTCTATCGTTCATTTGACAGGTAACCTCGATGTATGCCGGTTTCGATGACCATATTGACGCTCTTGCAGATCTTTGGTAAGCGAGGAGATCAACCTATTGCAGGGTCGAGTAATTTCATGCATGGTGGAGAGGTTAGGAGTTGAGATTCGGTAATTATTAGTGCAATAATATGAGGTGTTTATGGAGGTATCCCCCGATCTACGACGTGAATGCGTGGGTCTAAGTCCCACATAAGAATGTATACGCTACATGATAATCATGTCGTTTCCTGAGCAACTCCGACTTGTGCCGCACGTAGTATTCGATCTTTGATCGTATAACCCATTTTCTGGCAGTCGATGACTGTTCCAGGCTCTTTATCCGGCACCGGCGCCTGGTACAACGCTTCGTGCTTGTTGGGGTCGAACTTGTCGCCCGTGGGATCGTAGGGCTTGACGTGATACTTAAATAACGTCTGCAATAAGAGTCGCTGAGTCATTTCAACGCCGTGATGCAACTCTTGCAAGTATGCTGAAGGAGGTTTGATTTCCGGTGGAGGTGATTGTGTTGAATTTCGTGAGTTGGCCTCTTCCGGCGATGCAAGAACGGACGAAGGTATTGATTTGAGCGCGAGGGATAGCACATCAACGGTTTCAAGGAGGTCTCCAGCAAAGCGAGTGATGGCAAAGTCTCGCGTTTGCTCCTTTTCACGAGCGGCGTTTCGTTGGAGGTTCAGAAAGTCCGCCTGCAGATACCGTAACCGACCCTAAAATTTTATGGAGGGTCAGAGAGGGAAGTGGCTAATTAACCAGCGAGCGGACGCACTGTCAAGTCTAGGACCTCGTCCTCCTTAGCCTTTAATTTTGCTTCGAGCTCTGACGATGGAGGGACCGTGTCTTGCTTGTCCTCAGCCACCTTATCGGCACTCCCTGTGTCCTCCGGAGTTCCATTGGCCTTTTCTGATGATGTACCCAGGTAGGTTCGGGAATGTAGCACGACTCTCCGATGAGAAGGGTAGTATGAACGGGTAACGGCACGGGGGGACAACGATGAGGTGGCGGATCGGAGAAGGTTCAAGGCGTTGCGACTCATGATGGCTGGGGGTGAGACTAGCGTGAATAAGGTGACTCGATGGGGAATAGAGTAGGGGTCTAAAGGGTGCAGACTGAGCCGCGTTTTGTGAGAGACGAGTTATTGTGACCGGGAAGAGAGAATGACGAAGACGAAAGCGCTGTCGCCGTGGCCGACAAGCGCTGAAAAACCAAGAAGCCGGGCCGCGTGAGCCACGTGCGCTGATTTTTATTTTGCACCTGACACCGTTCGCGTTCAAATTGACAGGGAACAGTAATTCATGTCAAGCCGAGGCTGAACACCTCTCCTGAAAACAGACAAAAGCCCCCAACAGAACGATTTCATGTCCCAACCGCATTCACTCTCATCTTCTAGTATTCAGCTTCAGGCCTCACAAGCGGAGAGTGATCGGGCGGCGCCATAAACGGGCTATAAATAAATAGGTTTACGTCTCGTGGACCATGCAGGGTCTTCGCCAGGTGCCTCTTCAACGATTGCAGCGATTCTTATCGCCCACAAGTCTGCCAATGGCCACTGCAGTTTCAGCAAAGATAATAGATGGGACAGCCATCGCAAAGTCATTATATGCGTGCCTTTTCTTGTCCAGACACAACGTTGACTACTCTACCCCAGGTCAATTCGCGATAACGTCGCTCAGAGGATTAATGCGCTCAAGTCCAGACATCCCCGCTTTCAGCCTCAACTGACCATAGTACAGGCGGGCGCGCGATCCGACTCGAGTGTTTATGTCCGCATGAAGATTAAGGCCGCCGAAGAGGTCGGCATTCGTCACAAACATATCGCCCTGCCAGTAGAAGCAACTGTAGACGAGATCGTCGACGTGGTGAAGAAACTCAATGACGATGACGCTGTCAGTGGCATCCTTGTCCAACTTCCTCTGGGTGACCACATCGGCGCTGATGGGGAACGCATTGTCACTGAAGCCGTCAGTCCGGAGAAAGATGTGGATGGGTAAGTCCTGTCGTGACAGATCACATCCCAAGTTTCGCTCATAATACTTGCGACGATTGCAGATTCCATGCTTACAACATAGGCCATCTGTCTTCTCGTGCCTCCTCGCCCCTGTTTACACCCTGTACACCCGCTGGGGTCATCCGTCTCCTCGAGTCAACTGGAGTCCAAATTCCTGGGGCCAATGCCGTTGTGCTTGGCCGAAGTGATATCGTTGGGAGTCCCGTCGCGGTGATGCTACGCAGCAAGGACGCAACCGTCACACAGTGCCACAGCAAGACTAGGAACCTCCCTGAGATTGTATGTAGTCATCCTATATGACGAGGCTATTGATAAATTTCGAATCACTTAGGTGAAAACCGCAGATATTGTCATCTCCGCTATTGGCACACCCGAATTTGTGCAGGGCTCATGGATCAAGCCTGGTGCCGTGGTAATTGATGTTGGTACAAACTATATCCCAGGCACGCGATCATCATTCTTGGTCATCTTTGACATTATCTCACATATCTCCAGACGCATCCAAAAAGTCAGGCCAACGCCTGGTAGGAGATGTGGACTTTGCATCTGCGAGCCGCGTCGCATCATATATTACACCCGTTCCGGGTGGCGTTGGACCCATGACTGTGGCGCAGCTGATGTTCAACACACTCAGGTCAGCGGAACGCCTTTGGGAAGACGCCAGGTCACGTAAAGTAAAGCCACTCAAACTTAACCTCAAGGAGAAAGTTCCCAGCGACATAGAGATCGCAATGGAGCAAACTCCGAAACCAATTCTTCAGCTCGCCCGGGAAGTCGGATTTCTTCCGCATGAACTCGAGAGCTATGGAAAGTCCAAGGCAAAGATTGAACTGAGCGTCTTGGAACGCCTGCAGCATAGAAAGAACGGGAAATATGTCGTTATTTCGGGTATCACCCCCACCCCGCTCGGGGAGGGCAAATCAACAACCACCATCGGTTTATCCCAGGCAATCGGTGCTCATTTAGGGCGTCCTACATTCGCCTGTGTGCGACAGCCTAGCCAAGGCCCAACATTCGGAATCAAGGGTGGTGCAGCTGGCGGAGGGTACAGCCAGGTTATTCCTATGGACGAGGTCGGTCTTTTCGTATTTAAAATCCAACTCTATTCTGAGGAAAGTTAGTTTAATCTCCACCTGACCGGTGATATTCACGCCGTGTCGGCCGCTAACAATCTCCTGGGTAAGGTCTTTCATAACCAGCGTGACCAAAACTGTTAACGTCTCTCCAGCTGCGGCACTCGACGCTCGGATGTTCCATGAGGCGACACAGACGGACAAGGCATTATACAATCGACTGGTGCCAGCTAAGAAGGGCAAACGCGAGTTTGCGCCTCTTATGTTCAAACGCTTGCAAAAGCTCGGCATCAACAAGACCAGCCCCAACGATCTTACTCCAGGAGAGATCAAGCGCTTTGCTCGTCTCGATGTGGACCCACAAACCATTACTTGGAATCGTGTCGTGGATACTAATGACCGCTTCCTTCGTAAAATCACCATTGGCCAGGGTGACGCTGAACAGGGTCATCAACGTGAAACTGGTTTCGATATCTCCGTCGCTAGTGAATGCATGGCTGTGCTGGCCTTGACCACAAGTCTACAAGATATGCGCGAACGTCTCGGTGCTATGGTGGTTGCGACAAGCAAGCAAGGCGACGCCATCACAGCTGACGATCTTGGCGTGGGTGGTGCTCTTGCGGTTCTGTTAAAGGACGCGATCAAGCCCAACCTTATGCAGACGCTCGAGGGCACACCCGTCTTTGTACATGCTGGACCTTTCGCAAATATTGCCCACGGCAATTCATCCATTCTAGCCGACCGTGTCGCGCTTAAGATGGTGGGCACAGAAGAGGGTGACCCACCTGATCACGTTGGATACGTTCTGACCGAGGGCGGCTTTGGCGCTGACATGGGCATGGAGAAGTTCTGCAACATCAAGTGTCGGGTGAGCGGATTGACCCCGGATGCTGTTGTCATCGTCGCGACTACCCGTGCTTTGAAAATGCACGGTGGAGGACCTGAGGTCACCCCTGGAAAGCCGCTCGCAGATACGTACACCAAAGAAGACCTAGTCATACTCAGAGAAGGTACGAAGAACCTGATCCGACATATCGAGAATGCCAAGAAATTTGGTTTGAAAGTGGTAGTGGGCATCAACCGCTTTGCGTACGACATCTATTCGTGTTACTTGATGGTGCGATGACTGACGATAACTTAGGTCCGATACCCCCGCAGAACTTCAGCTCATCCAGGAGCAAGCACTGGTCGGTGGCGCGGATGCTGCAGTTGTTAGCAATCACTGGGCAGAGGGAGGTGCCGGTGCGCGGGAGCTGGCCGAGGCTCTAGTCGCAGCTTGCGAGGGCGAATCCCAATTCAAATTCCTTTACGATTTGAACCTCCCCATCGAAGAGAAGATCGCCATCATCACCAGGGATATTTACCGCGCCGACGGTATAGAGCTGAGCGATCTCGCCAAACAACAGATTGAAACCTATACCCGACAAGGTTACAGAAATCTTCCCAGTTCGTATTCCCCTCCTGTTGATCTGCGGTATATTCGACGCGTGGTTCGCGACTAACAACTCGTGTAGTCTGCATGGCAAAGACGCAATATTCGTTTTCACACGACCCCAAGTTGAAAAACGCTCCGACCGGTCGGTTTTGACGTAAATTCGCTAGCTTTCCATTTCTTAATTACCGGCTTTTTTTTGTTTCAGGTTTTGTCGTCCCGATTCGTTCGGTGAGACTCTCGGCAGGGGCAGGCTTCCTCTACCCTCTTCTGGGTGACATGCAAACCATGCCCGGTCTCGGAACCAGACCAGGTGCGTCTTGCTACCCTCAAATGTGTTATATTGACCTTACGCGTTGTCTCACAGGGTTCTGGGAGGTCGGTCTTGACGCGGAAACCGGGCAGGTGTTCGGCTTGTTCTGATCATTGACAACACGAGGACATGCGGATTGAGTCTTGCCCTGATCATCGCCAGACAGATTGGACGCTTACATTTCCACCTGCCCCGCTGATCGGTGGATGTGACTCGGAATAAGAATTGTAGATGTAGAACAACCACGGTGATAGACGGGGTATTAATGCGGCGATGTATCTGCCTTTTTGCATAATACTACGATTACACTCGGTCCCACTGGCAGGAGGTGCGCATTCATGACTGCGCTCAGGGCAATGGCGTTCCTCTGCACCATGAAGCCATAACCATTGATGGTGCAGCTCATTCCTACGAGCGAAGTAAATATCTACCTGGCAGATACGCTAAGGTGAGCTACGAGGAGGATACGACGTGTCAAGTAGCGATGCCACGGTCCGGTTCTGAACCGTGGTCCGAACCCGAACCTTTGAGAACCGGACCATGGTTCAGGTTCGAGGTTCGGGGGTTAGGCTGAACCGGACCACATTTTAGGTTCGGGGTTCGGGCAAGGAGCAGAAAATAGAGAACCACTATTGAACCTGGTTCGAACCGAACCTTTTGTGAACCATTGAGTCTGGCAAGCCTTTCTATTGATGTGCCAAAAAGGTTACTGGGAGTAACTTGTGTACTATAAAGAAAGTAAAAGATTCTGTAGTGTATATTGTGGCGAAGATCCCAAGTAGTGCGAAGGCGAGCACCCGGACCGAAGGTTCCGTGCAGCCGTGTAGTGCTGTTCATGCAGAGAGAGGCAGATAAATGCGACATATGCTCCAATGGCATTCGTCGATTGCATGGCACTCTTTTATATTTGTAAGAGGCTAATTATTTACATACTGAGCTGTACTACTTAGACAAGAAGGGGATAATGAAGAGGAAGAAGAGAGAGTAAAATGCAGTCGCACGGGAGCAGTGTTGGGATTGGGGTGTATGCCATACCTTAGGGAACAAGTTTCTGCTGATATTGTCACTGGTGTCGTTGTCTTGGCTAATAATGAGGTCCGTGCTGATGGACAACCTGCTACTGTTTTTAGTTTGGCCGTTGTTGTCCATTTGTTGTGGAAAGTGTTGCTGGGTCTATCTACTGTATGCTTGCTGCATACACTAGGCATGTTTGCCGAGTGAAGTCCAGACCAGGGGGAAAGAGAGGAGAGAGGAAAAGGAGAGGAGAAAGGAAGGACAATGGCACGCGGCGAAGACACAGAAACAAGAGCTTGCATTCTCGCTTCATGTTGTGGTGCTTGTGCGATGCGGCGGTGATGGAGGTTGAGTCATATTGCTCGAGTGAGACATGACCCGAGCATCTGAACACACAAAGGCCATGTGTGGCACAACGCGTGTCCTTGCACTACAGCGGGGTCTTCCTCAGGTTGGCGGCACATTTGTGTGTGCAGTGTGCATGGTGCAAGTGAGGGTTGGGGCGTCGCTGTTGTTTGTTATCGGTTTCGTGTCTTGTTCTTGTCTTTGCATTCGTTTCTATCATCACGCTTGTAGTTGACTTTGTTGTTATTCTCGTTCGAGTTGTTGTGCCCAATTTCATGGTCACATTTGCTTCTGTTTTCGCATTCGATTTTGTTGTTCCGCCCGATTTCATTGCCATGCTCAATTCTGTCACTGCCGCTCAATTTTGTCATCATAGGCGTAGTTGAAATTGTGGTTGGCGCTCGTTGTCATCATCGGTGGCAGATACGTGGCCACGCCAATCTTTTCCACACACTTGTATTTGATTCGATTTCTTCTGCGAAGACCTTCGAGCTGGCCATCCACGTGTTAGGTGTCGAACAAAAAGGAAGGAATGCAGGAGCTTCGCCCCGTGCATTCGTCTTAGCATTGTCATTGTGTTGAAGGACAGCAGCAAAGACCACGCCACGTGTTGCCCACTGTGTGAATTTCACTACATGGCCACGCAGGACCCTCGGTCCGTGCGCTCATCTTAATTCTTCTAAGTCCCGTCTTGGGACCTTTGCTACATAGGTATAAATGTCTAATATTCTATGTAGGTTTGTCTGGTTTTCATAAACAGAAAATTTTGATAAAAATTAGGTTCGGTTCGGGGTTCAGAGGCCTGCTGAACCTGAACCGGACCCTTCTGAACCTGAACCAATGGTCCGGTTCGAGGTTTGACAGATTTGCTGAACCAAACCTGAAAATAGGTTTGGGGTTCGGCAAAATCTCTCAGAGAACCGGACCGAACCAGACCGTGGCATCGCTAGTGTCAAGGGTGGGGGTGGGAGACAGATATATATGAGTGTAAGTGCCACGTGGTTCCATGTTTGCTTGTGATTGCCGTATGGGATGGAGGTCATCTCACGATTGCGACAACCCCGGTCTGCAAGGTGACGGCGCAGAATCGAGGAGGCGAATGGCCATAGACGACCATAGATGATTGAATGTAGTATTTGTTGTTTTCTGGGAAGTTGCCAGGAGTGCTCTGCGCAGAAGTTCGACAGAATCGAGGTGGATCCTTATGGGAAGATGACGACCATGTCCATTAGTTGGACAATTCCTTCTCATTGCTCCATCACTCATCATGGCAGAGATTGAAATCTTTCTAAGCCTACCTCAATCACAAGTATCCTTTCTTTCAATTCCCCGCAGTGATATCGACAGACTCGCCGTCTTCCCATTTCGATGGATTCGGTACGTTATGTTCGCCATCTGTGGAGCCCCTGGTGAACTTTCTACGACATTCAACGGTCCCCCTGTGGACTACGACAAGACCGAAGTTCCCGATGCCGAAAATACATACTACTATCGGCCTTCGGGTAAGCTTTCTTTTGTGTGAGAGATTGCTGTTCACGGTGTCTTGATTTCTCCAGGAGATTGTGTCTTCGTAGACCATCAAGGTTTAAACGACCGATTACTGAAATTGTAGCGACGTTGTGTCTGGGCAGTAGTTGTTATGACATCGCGTCTGAAATTGTAGCGACATTGTGTCTGGGCAGTAGTTGTTACTAACAACTACTGCCCAGACACAACGTCACTACAATTTCAGACACAGTGTCATACGACGAAATGGACACGCCTGCGTTGTTACACAAGAGCCAGAAATGTCTTGTGACGCGGCACACCTGATTCCCAGGAGCAAAGGTGACGAGGTAAGATTTGTGGTCGGTCCATATAATTATTTCATGACATTGGTTTCCAGTACATAACAAAAGTGATACAACTTCGTTCTCGCGGAGACAACTCGGCACTACCTTCGGATGTTGGGATTGATCACATAGTAAATGGAATATTGCTGAGTAAGAACCTGCATGTGGCGCTTGGTGATGGGGATGTTGCCTTCATAAAGGTGTGAAACTTTGTCAGGTCATATTTAGGCACTGTGTTAACCAATCTCAGACACCGAACTATGGGCTGCGTCCCGAAGACATAAGGAGGTTTCCGCGAGGTGGCGAGCGCCCGTATTACATCACCCTTCATCGATTGAAGAAGCCCAAAAAGTACAAGCTTACAGTGTTGGCAAACCTTCAAGACCTTGAAAATGGAGACGTAGAGCCTGACACTGCCTACACTCTAGGTGTAAATGTCGATGCACTCATCCTAGGCGACGGAGTCTCACCACCCTCTACCATCGTCCTTGACTATGCCTATGGTGTTGCCGGTTACAAATGCTGGCACAGCAAGCGTGAATGCATCCATTACGCACAGATTCCGCCATTTCCTCCTCCTACACCAGACGACCCCACCGACCTGGATTATAAACCCCCCGAGTCACGGAAACGAAGGAAGAGGGATGAGAGTGATCTGGCGGAAGCCATGGATGAACTCAATATGGTTTTAATGTATATCCATGGAATCACGCCAGAACAGGCTGCCGAGCGCAGGCAGAAAGAAATAGAGGAGGAGGAGCGGGGAGCTCAAGAAGCGAGCCGAAGCCAAGTGATGGAGTGGAGGAAACATATGGACGTCCACTGAAATATATTCGTCATTGCCTATCGCATTTGCGCATTGTATCTACTGTGTAAACGGGTTTTCCTTCTGCGGGTCCGGGATCCTTGTCACTGTCAACCGCACCGGGAGCACTACTCAGCGCAGACGGCCTTCTGCGATGATGCAGCACCCGACATCGTCGGCCGGGTTCTCAGGTAGGTGGACGTGCAAACAAGGGGGATGAATAGACATCTAGGGTGTATGAAGTCGGAGCGTCAAGTCCATAGAGGTACGATCGAGGGCAATAAGCCTCGGGTTTTATTCTATGTCACATTGTAAGGCGAGCTAGCGAGCCACGCGTAGACTAGTGCTGCTACTGCTAAGCGCCACTGTGACTAGTTGGTCCTGCTTTGCTCTCCCTCATAGCCATCGCTTCGTCGTCGACAAGAAACCCCTTACACCGCCTCAATACCAGAGCAAGCCCGTCGTGTCGCCGGTGAGCCATCCTTTGGACTCGGGAGGAGACATTAAAATGCCATACCCAGGAGGATGCAAGTCTCAGGTGATCGAGGTTTGAAGGTTTCCTTCTGCTTGTCAGTACTGATTTTGATGAATCTGGCTCGTTATGGCACTGTTATGGCTGTTATGGCATCAACGTCTGTCGAGGGACGGACTCGCGTCGCAGATTCCTAACACCGCGTTGGGAAAAGTAAGTGAGGCTATAGGTTTCAGTCCGAGGATTCAAGACTGTCCAACGCTTTTAACGACTAGGCTTCAAGGGGCCACACAGAGATGGACTCAATATGGGGGTCTCCAGCAAAGCGAGTGATGGCAAAGTCTCGCGTTTGCTCCTTTTCACGAGCGGCGTTTCGTTGGAGGTTCAGAAAGTCCGCCTGCAGATACCGTACTTAAGTTGTCCTTAAGGACAGTACTAGTGCTTCTGGACGCGTGTCAGTTGTAAGGTGAAACGTGAAACGTCCAGGTGCCTTGCCTATGAAAGGCACGTGTCCCTTCGCTCGATCTCGCGATTGTCCCAATATGCCTTTCAGTCTTGGTCCTTTCAGTCTTGGTCCTTTCATGCCTGTTTCCTGTGTTCCTGTGTTCCGATATGCTCATAGTATTACTCTTAGATTCGTACTTCTCGGTGGCCACACGTACTGTACATACTGCCTTGGATTTTGTATATAATGCCTTGTTGAGCCTTCGTGAAATACAGTTCCCTTTTATGAGTTCCCCTCTTCAAGAGATGTCATGTGCGCTGCCGCGACAACCCCGCTCTGCTCTGCAAGGTGACGGCGCAGAATCGAGGGGGAGATTGGCCATAGACGACCATAGATGACCGAATGTAGTATTTGTTGTTTTCTGGGAAGTTGCCAGGAGGAGCGCACTGCGCAGAAGTTCGACGGAATCTGAGGTGCACGCCGACACCTTGGGACTCCATGAACTGACAAACATTATATTAATGGATGGCAGTTCAGTAGGAGTAGGAGAAACGAGAGAACGCTCCCGGCCCCAGCCGGGCTGTCGTAGTTGGCCGCGACATCACCGTAGGCTCACGACCCATTCGCATCATCTGATGAAAAGTGCTATCCAAAAACAAAAAGGAAATATAACACCGCCGGCGGTCTGCAGTGGCTCTGGAAGAGCCGCTCGAACGTCCGCCTATATAAGTGATGAGAGGGTCTTGTCGTTTATATACACTGCAGCAATCTCAGGAGCGTGCGGGTAAGCACGGCAGCTATGGCATTTTGGGGGTAAACTACTCACCTCAGGAGCGTGCGGGTAAGCACGGCAGCTGAGGGCATCGGAACAGACTACCTACAGTATATAAGAGAGCAACTAAAGTTTCGGGTACTGTACTGGTATGAAACAAATGTCAAGAACTAAGCTAAAGTGTCCTAAACTGTAAGCTAGTGTCCGGCAGGAATTTTGGCAGATCTACAGATCCGCGCTCACATTCAACAGGTCTGACAATTCCTTCTCCTTCTCATCGCTCCATCACTCATCATGGCCGAGATTGAAATCTTTCTAAGCCTTCCTGAATCCCAACTATCCTTTCTTTCAATTCCCCGCAGTGATATCGACAGACTCGCCGTCTTCCCATTTCGATGGATTCGGTACATTATGTTCACCATCTGTGGAGCCCGTGGGGATCTTTCTCCAACACCCATCGGTCCCCCTGTCGACTACGACAAGACCGAATTTCCCGATGCCGAAGATACATACTACTATCGGCCTTCGGGTAAGCTTTCTTTTTGTGTGTGAGATCGTTGTTCACAGTGTCTCGACTTCTCCAGAAGATTGTGTCTTCGTAGATCATCAAGGTTTAAATGACCGATTAACAACTACTGCCCAGACACAACGTCGCTACGATTTCCGACGTGATGTCATACGACGAGATGGACATGCCTGCGTTGTTACACAAGAGCCAGAAAAGTCTTGTGACGCGGCACACCTGATTCCCAGGAGCAAAGGTGACGAGGTAAGATTTGTGGTCAGTTCATATAATTATTTCATGACATTGTTTTCCAGTACATAACAAAAGTGATACAACTTCGTTGTCGCGGAGACAACTTGGCACTACCTTCGGATGTTGGGATTGATCACATAGTAAATGGAATATTGCTGAGTAAGAACCTGCATGTGGCGCTTGGTGATGGGGATGTTGCCTTCATAAAGGTGTGAAACTTTGTCAGGTCATATTTAGGCACTGTGTTAACCAATCTCAGACACCGAACTATGGGCTGCGTCCTGAAGACATAAGGAGGTTTCCGCGAGGTGGCGAGCGCCCGTATTACATCACCCTTCATCGATTGAAGAAACCCCAAGATTACGAGCCTACAATGTTGGCAAACATTCAAGCCCTTGGAAATGGAGACGTACATCCTGGCATTGCCTACCTTCTAGGTGTAAATGTCGATGCACTCATCCTAGGCGACGGAGTCTCACCACCCTCTACCATCGTCCTTGACTATGCCTACGGTGTTGCCGCCTACAAATGCTGGCACGGCAAGCATGATGGCGTTCCGATTGCAATGGATGCATACCGCGAAGAACATTACGCACAGATTCCGCCATTTCCCCGTACCCCACCAGATGACACTTCTGGACCAGACGACCCCACCGACTCGGCTTATAACTCCCCCGAGTCACGGAAGAGGGATGAGCCTGAGAGTGATCTGGCGAAAGCCATGGATGATCTCAATAGGGTTTTAATGTATATCCATGGAATCACGCCAGAACAGGCTGCCGAGCGCAGGCAGAAAGAAATAGAGGAGGAGGAGCGGGCAGCTCAAGAAGCGAGCCGAAGCAAAGTGATGGAGTGGAGGAAACATATGGACGTCTAGTGAAGTATATTCATCATTATTGCCTATCGTATTTGCACACTGTATCTGCTGGCTGTATAGATTGTTTTTCCTTCTGCGGGCCCGGGATCCTTGTCTCTGTCAACCGCACTGGGAGCGCTACTCAGCGCAGACGGCCTTCTGCGAGGATGCAGCACCCGACATTGTCGGCCGGGCTCTCAAGTAGGTGGACGTGCAAACAAGGGGGATGAATAGACATCTAGGTACGATCGAGGGCAATAAGCCTTGGATTTTATTCCATGTCATCCACATTGTAAGGCGAGCCAGCATGCCACGCGTAGACTCTAGAGCACCTGCTGCTGCTGAGCCCCACTGTGACCAGCTAGTGCCTCTGCTTCGCTCTCCCTCACAGCCATCGCGTCGTCGTCGACAGCAAACCTTTACACCGCCTCAATGCCAGAGCAAGCCCCTTCATGAGTCATGTCGCCAGTGAGCCATTCTTTGGACTCGGGAGGAGACGGTAAAATACCAATCCCAAGATGGTGCGAGTCTCAGGTAATCGAGGTTAGAAGGTCACTACTGGTTTTGATGAATTTGAATCTGGCTCGTTATGGCACTGTTATGGCATCAACGTCTATTGGGTCCATACTGGGACGGACTCGCGTCGCAGATTCCTAACACCGCATTGGGAAAAGTAAGTGAGGCTATAGGTTTCAGTCCGGGGATTCAAGACTGTCCAATGCTTTTAACGACTAAGCTTCAAGGGCCCACGTAGAGATGGACTCGATGGATCGTGGATGATTACAGAGACAGCCATGACGCGGCGTGCGCGGTTTGCCTCTTGCATTCACCGAGAGTAATTTATCCATTTGCACGTCTAGGGAGCCCAACATAGCACATCAAAGATTACCTCGATTATTGGTTTGTGCCCATCCTCACCATGTATAGTATGTAAATCTCATAAGAAGTTTGGTGTCTCGAATCGGTACAGTAGAATTACCGATGTGTGTTAACCGCATATGATAAAATATGAGGGGGCCGTGTTGCCCCCGTCGTCGCACTTGGGAATCTCAGAATTGATGATCAAAATTCGTCTCTTCTTCCACGCGTGTATCTCCAGTACCATCACCAGTGCCATGTGCCACGCCGTGCCTTGCAACATCACCATAGCGCCCCCCTTCGGCGTCTTCTGGGGCTTCTGGAGCGGTTGAGCCACTCCTTTCGGAGCGGGCGTCATCGTCGACGACGGTGGACCGATTGGAGCGCTTCTTCTTCCTCCGTCGTGGTGTATCTTCGGGCATAGAATACGCGTCCTCAGTACGCGCAAATCGATCTTTCTTCACCTTCTTTTTCTTCTTCAACGTGTTGGATCCTAGATCGGGGCTTGCAGTCGCATCGACAAAGTTGGCTGGATAATGCCACCGTCGCGAACGACTTTCGCTGCCTCCATTGCTCTGGCCATAGTACTGCTCATCCTCCGCACTCCAAAGCTGACCATCAGCGGGTCTGTGACGGGCCTGCGCGACGGAGTCCGTGGACGAGTTTAGGCCGGATACGTCGGGATTCTGGCCCTCCTCCACAGGTCGATCATCGAGGGCTGAGTTGGGTAGGCGTTCTTCATAGCGGTTTGCCCACTGTGAGCGGCGTTCATGTCGTTTGATGGTAGTGGTATCGACGAGACCGTAACGCTGAGCCCATTTTGGAGTGCGGCGATGATTCTTGTTGTTACGGATATTTTGGATGTAGAAGTTATGCATGTGGCCTGGAGAGAGATCGTCGGAATGGTATGGATAGTATGATGAAAAAGATCACAGACCTGGGATATAGCCAGCTAGGGTGAGGAAGAGATTAAGCCAAAAGTCGCCCCCGATGCCGAAACGGGCTGCCACAGCTGGGAGAAGGTTGGTAAGAGTGAAAGGAAAGCAAGAGATGAGACAGACCAAAGGGAGGGAAAAGGCATCCGAGGAGAAAGAGAAAGAAGTTATAGCCATGATACCTCTTTGCCTTGACCGTTGGCATTTTGCTCGTGTGGGAGATGGAGAGTGTTGTGTGTGCACTGCCCCAGAGTACACGGAATGAGGGAAAGGGCCGGAGTGTGCCGGGCCGGGCGGAGAGGGCAGCTAAGGCGGCGGCCAGAGTCATCCGAGTTTACAGCATGGATTCATCTACCACGCACGACAACTCGGTGACAAACTCACCCGTTCTTGCCCTTTCAGATGTCGTTCACGACTCTCCCCCTTCCCAATCTCCTTTCCCGTATCATTCATCGCCTTCTCCTCGCACCCCGTCCGCCTCATCCCCTTCCATCCTCTTCACCGCCAACAAGGCACAGGACACTCACCCCCACCTCAACTTTCTCCCCACGACAAGGGATGCTCAATCAGACCTCAACGTGGACCTTTTAGAGCGTGAGCTCAACACTATCTTGAATCAGAGCACAGCCGTTACCCATCCTTCTGCAAACACGTTCCATGACAAAAGGCAGGAGCATGAAGCACCCTCGCCAACTCACTCCCCCGAAACTGTTCACCAATCTCTTCAACAACAGTCCCTTCCTTTGTCTGAGCTTGACTTTAATGATCTCGCTGCGATGCTTCAGGCCGTTGCAGCAGAAGAGAACGCGAACAAGGATAAGACACGCGCAGCCCCCGCATTCCATTCTCTTACGGCAGATGATCCCCCCCGCATAACATCACCCAGAATCAACGACGCGCAAGCGGCTCTTTCCGATGACTCACGGTTCTTATACGGCTCCGACACTCATAGCGATAACCAAGATGGCGACACCCAGGGACCACGAAAGCGCCAACGTCTGGTCTCCAACGAACACGAGTTGCCCCCCACATCGGATGTACAGAATGACTTCGGCGATATCTCAGATATTCTGAACCACCTGGTGCAGTTTGAGCACCCACACGCATCCCTGAGCACAGGACAAGACCCACGAGAATCGGATGATGTCGTCGGACAGGTCATACGACCGCCTTCTGGTGCACAATCGCCCATTCTTGGTTCTGAACAACACGTGCATACCGTACAGCACCTGGGACAGCAGCAGCAACAGCGACAACAGCAGCAGCAGCAATCCCAGCCCGAAAAACGACACTCTCCCATACCGACCAACCCCACAATGCACGGCAGCGATCCGACTGTTGCGGCCTTCCATGACAACAGCAAATCTGGTTTTGCAGCACAATCTCAATCCTCCATATCAACTATTCGGGCCAAAGAACCTGAACTTCTTGTTGGTGATCCACCAGTTTCAGATGGCAAGAAGCAGCCGCATGCTTGCGAAGAGTGTCGAAAGAGATTCACGAGGCGCAGTGATCTACTTCGGCACATACGAATACACACCGGCGAGCGACCGTTCGTATGCACACAGCCAGGTTGCGGGAAGAAGTTCATTCAGGTATTTGTTCAAAATCGTCACCCCTTACGGCATATGTGCTAATGTACACATTTATGGTGAACAGCGCTCCGCGCTCGACGTGCATATGCGCGTACACACTGGCGAGAAACCGCATGGCTGCGAGTATCCAGGGTGTAACAAGACGTTTGGTGACTCGAGTTCACTTGCGCGACACCGAAGAACCCACACGGGCAAACGTCCATACAAGTGCGAAGATCCGGTTTGCGAGAAGACGTTCACCAGGCGAACAACATTGACTGCGCACATGCGCACACACGATCCTCATTGGGAACCGGACCCTAACATGTAAGTTCCCGTCTTTCACATCGATGCTGGCCTCCGTATTTACTCATCGTGTTTTTAGTAAATATGATTTCAAGCCCAAGAAGCGGAAGCGCAATGAAACGGGTAATCACGAAGGATCCTCCGAGGACGATGACTTGGAGGAGTCAGTACGCACGATATCAGCACTATTACAAGGTACCGAAGGGAACGTCGCGATTTTTCCACCCCGTCGTCTTGCGGTCGGCGTGAGCAATATCCGTACTCCATTGGATCGGGATATAGCCGACGACGACGATCGTGACTTGGCATCGCGAGTGGCCAATGTCAATGCACAGATTATTGCTCATACAATGGCCGAGGACGGGGAGGAAGAGGAGGTCGATGAGCTTGTAGATGAGCTGGACGGGGATGGTGAGGAGGAAGAGAGAAGAGAGGGGGGGAAGAACATGCAGGAGGTTATGCAGGTGAAAGGGTGGGACGAGGGTGATGACAGCGATGCGTTCTCTGTGCCGTTGAGACCACGGAAAGGCCAGGAGGAGGTGACTTCTTACACCGATACTACAGTGGATTGCTAACCCCGTCCTGCTGATGTGGTAACGTGACATCGTCGGCCGGGACTAGGGCCGGGAGATAGCGGATCCACATGTCCCTCCTTTCCGGCCACGGGTCCATCCCGGTGCGGTTGTCCTTGCCTAAATATCCCGTGGTCACCAAATCTCTTTCAATCATCGTCTTTTCATTCCAACCTCCACCATCTCCACCATGTCCGTCGAAGCTCAACCTCCCAGCACGGAGATCATCACCCTCACCAGGTGCGTTTCAAGCCTCTACCTGCTTAGGTCGTCGAGCCTGACCGTCCGTTGTGTCCTGTCTAGTCACATCCTATCTGAGCAAATTCGTCTCGGTGCCGCAGCGACCGGCGATTTGACACTTCTTCTCAATGCCATTGGTTTCGCTTCCAAGTTCATTGCTTCCAACGTGCGCAGGGCGCGCCTGATCAATTTGTTCGTCCCCCCTTCTTGCTCCCATGCCCACCTCTTTTTAAAGAACACTGACTTTCATGATTAGAGTCGGCATGGCCGGTGACACGAATGTGCAAGGCGAAGAACAAAAGAAACTGGACGTACTATCGAATGACATCATGGTTAATTCCCTTCGTGCGTCGGGCAAGACAGCTGTCCTCATCTCCGAGGAGATCGAACAAGCCATCGTCATCGAAGACAAGTACAAGGGAAAGTATTGCGTCGTATTCGATCCACTTGATGGAAGTAGCAACATTGACGCCGGTGTCAACGTCGGCACAATCTTCGGAATATATCAAGTTGTGAGGAATATGGCTGGTTCGTGACTGCGCGTGATGTACTCACCTCGCATTCCTAGCGTCCGGGATCGCAAGGCACGATTGACGACGTTTTGAGACCCGGAAGTGAAATGGTTGCTGCTGGTTATACGATGTAAGTTTTTTTATATACTTCACAGTTTCCCACGTAGCTTTATAACCTTTCTCCAGGTACGGCTCTTCTGCAAACCTTATTCTTTCCACGGGCAATGGCGTCAATGGTTACACGCTCGATCCTTCATTGGGCGAGTTCGTCCTCACTCACCCCGATATCAAGATTCCACCGCGCGGCAAAATTTACTCTTTCAATGAGGGGAATTCGCTGTATTTCCACCCTCCTACCATCAACTACCTCAACAGTATCAAATACCCACCAGCCGGCAAATCCCCTTATTCCGCGCGATATGTCGGAAGTATGGTCGCTGATGTACACCGAACGCTGCTCTACGGGGGCATCTTCGGGTATCCAGATGATAAGAAGAGCAAGAACGGGAAACTCAGATTGCTCTACGAGGCATTCCCTATGGCCTTTTTGACGGAGCAGGTATGTTACTTATGGCCCTCGCCTTTGATTGGTAGCTGTTATCAATGATATTCGACGTTGTCAAGGCTGGGGGAATCGCTACAACAGGTACTGAACGCATTCTCGATATCGTGCCGACTAGCATCCATGGACGGTCAAGTATATACTTGGGTAGTAGGGACGATGTGCAGGATGTGATCAAGTTTTACAAGACAGAGACGAAGTGAGGGTGACGTAGGCGTTGCGCTGTACATAAATGAGCTCATCGAGAAGCTGATAAGCGCCTGCATGTAATCTGAAGTCGGATGTAATTTGGTTGCTTGAGCCAAGGTTTATAGCACGGATTGGACAAATAAAGAAAATACTATTATCTTATCGTATCAACGGGAATGGTCAACAATCTCTGCCTCATGCGTCATGACACATGCATCCCTTTTCACTGGATGGACCCGTGGGGAAACATACTGATAGAAGGAAACTTAAGTGATGTTCATGAGGGTAGACGGAAGTAACATCGCACCTTCACATCATACTCGTGTAATACCTCGGCGGCGATGATTTCTCGGTCTTTGAGCTTCGCCTCATAAGTGGTCATTGAGATGCGCATCTAGAAGGACAAACCATATTTGAGTCAGTACGAAGATGTAATTGAACCGGTGGGAGAAGGGGAAAGGGTGATGGTACAGACCTGAAAGCTGACGGCGACCATCATGGCAGCCATCATGATCCAATTCCCCGCGTTCCACAGCATCCACAAAAATACGTGTGTGGGCGAGTAGATGCAGAAAAGCAGGAGCTCTCCCTCGCTCGGCGTCCACACCTCAAGCTCCTGTACGCGCGGGCCACCGTATGCACTACTCCCTGGCGAAGAAGACGGTGTGATGCCAAACAGGAAGCGCCCGAAGGCGATGAACGCACCCCAGGCGCTTGAGCGTAGGCGACTGGAGAGTGCAGGTGGGTCGGTTGGCGCCGAAACAAAGCGCGCGTGCGAGGACGCGACGGGTTCGGGTTGGAGGTGGAGGTGATATAGCTTGGTGTGGGTGAATAGGAAGAGCGTGTTCAATGATGCGGCAATGATCAGGAGACATGTTGTGGGAACAGTCTTTATATTTTGAGATAGAAGAACAAGTTGTGACATTCCTTAGCTGGCACGATACGCGTGAGGTAATGCAAATCGAACGTACCCAGTCGAACCACGCGACATTGTTGTCTTCGCGGTACATGTCCTCCCAGCCGACGTCCGAGTCAGGAATGGCTCGGATCTGGGAAATACGTATGCAGAAATGGATGAAGTGTAATGCGCCACCAATGAGCCAGGCTGATGTCTTTGGTGAGGGTAGCGGGACATTGTTCGGGAAGATCGATATCTCGAAAGCAATTCGAGACGGCAAAGCTGTGACCCTTTCCCCTCAAAGTCAGCTAGACAACTCATGAATGGAGAGGGGCGAGAGGATGAATTTACTTCTCATACAGGCTCTGCCTGCGCACGGCACGTTTGGATGATGTACCCTTCCCACTAGGGCTATCGAGTTCGCTTTTGCGTGCACCACGACGCTTAGAACCCAAAGAGATGTACGGTGGGGCTCGTAGATTGCGCGCCGCGTCCCAGTCGAAGGGCAAGCTGGCAGAGACTGAGGGGGACTCGAGTGGGGATCGAGTGATTGGGTAGGATGCGCGTGGCCTGGGGGTCGTGGGAAGGGCGGGGCCAGAGGGGGAGGTGGTAGAAGCAGTCGTGCGATTATGAGAGGGATGGGATTGGCGTCTCGGAGATGCCATGGCATTCGCCTGGGCAAAACGACGGAGGTCCATTGTATGAGGAGGCGCAAAGGCCAACTGGTGAGTTGGGTTGGAGAACCGAACGAACAAGGCAAGCACAGTTGCCTCGCGTCTTTCACGCGTTTGGTCACGTCACTCGGGTACACTGGATAATATTCTTGCCCCTTGAAAACATAATTTCTTTTTCGTGGGAACATTTTATTACCTTATAAAGAAATGAGGCACGCACGAGGCACTCACGAGGCAGTGTTCCACGTGGAATTTTTTGTTTGTACACCCCACGTAATACACACAAATGACCCAATAAGGAAATACAGACAATGGGAATTTTGGGGAATTTAAGGGCTGTCCATTTCGAGCGCAAGTTGAACATCCCCCCAATTCACTTTTCTTCTCTGTTCATCCATCTTCTCACCTATCGTCCGTCAGGGACTCCGTTTTCTTCATCGTCTTGCGTACCTATCCAACCCCCTTTCTTCTGTTTTTTTCCAAACATTACTTCCACCGAGCGTGCCCGCACTTCAACATCCTTGTCGCCTTCGAACTCGATCAGCGTCAGGATGGCTCAACCCTCTTCTTCTCATCGTGATCGCGACCGAGAGGGTCACTCACACCGTTCCGAGCGCTCCACACATCGTCACCATAGAACCATATCCTCTACGACCCTTCTCCTCGTCCTGTCCCTTATCCTCGCCGTTCTCGCAGTCATGCTCTCCCTTCCCAGCCAAAGCGCTACGAGTGCACCAGGGGACCCCCCCTCTCAAGGGGTTTGGAATGCGCTGACACCCAAGCGATCTCAAGCCCTTATCGCTCGCGAGAGCAACGTTGCACAGCGTGAAGCGGAGGTCGCTCGTCGTGAAGCCGAGATCCTTGCTGGCGCTCCAGGTGGTGTCATTGGGTCCGGCCCACTCTCATCATCCTGCCCTCCTTGTCCAGTGCAGGCGAGCTTCGAGCCCCCTCCTGTTCAGACGGTCATCAAAGAGGTTGTCCAAGAAAAAGACCTCGCCGCCCCAGGATGGTGGAAGGAAAGCAATGTGCGGTTCGATGACATTCTCGACCGTGAGCTTAAAATCGCCGAGCGCGAGCGTGAGATTAGTCGCCGTGAGGAGACTGTCAACCGCCGTGAACACGACGCAGCTCGTCGTGAAGCTTGGATTATGGAGCAGCTTGCGTAAGTAGTCTGAAACATATGTTGACCACAATCCGACACTGACAATGTTTGATTCAGTGCTCTCGGTGGTGAATCTGCAGTGGAAGAAGAGTATATCTACGAACCTGGACCAAAACGCAGGCCATCCAAGGTACCACCGCCTCCCTACCGCCGTCCCGAGCTCTGAGACGAAGGAGGTTCTGGTTTCGTCTCATTTCCCACTTCAGTCAGTTGAAGCCTCTGTGGTATCCTTCCTCCCACACTCCTTCGTCCGGGCTTGGGGGACAACGGTTTTCCCCTCTTTTTCTTGTCCCCCTCGTTCCCCGTAGCCTTGGAGCCATTTGGTCGCGACGCGTCGAGTCGCGTCGGAACCAATATTGCTCGATCGTGTTGACGCGTCTACACGTGACATGCTAGTTTGTCTCGTGCACACCGCGTGGTCTTGCTAGCAGGCTATTTATGTTGACCAATGTTGACTAAAAAGGGCTCCAAGGCTACGATCCCTCCTGAATAAGCTCGAGAATCATTTTCGCTGACACACGTATCTTCCCTTCTATAGGAAATCCCAATCCCTCCCGCTGTAATTACCGAAATCGAAACCGCAACACGTACCGTAACTCAAGTTCACATTGAAACCCAGTTTGTTCCGAATGAAACCGCTAACCGCCCACCGCCCGCAAATACTCGCCGCGTTGCCAATCCCACTCCTTCTCCGTACACAACCTCGTTCTCTACCATGCTACCGAAAACTACTTCTGTTGAGGTGCTGATAGAGCATGAGGAAGCTGTTATACGTGAGGAACCCCCGGTCGAGGTGGAGGAGATTATCGAGGAGCCGAGGAGGCGCAATGTTCGCAAGTCGCCGCCTCCTCCTGCCTTCCCACCTGCTGCGTATAGGCCGGCGCCGCAGCGCTGGTGGTAAGTATTGTGTGGTAGTGGTCTGTTGGTGATCGTGAGGCCGATCTGGGCTTGTATTTGACCTTTTCTTTTTCGCTACGTATATCTATTTGTTGCTGCTTGCGGCGCCTTAGTGCTATCATCGAGTTAACCTTCATATTTGACGTTGATCCATACTGCGATACCTACTCCTCTTGAACTTTACTGACGCTTACGAACGATAACGACAAATGGAAGGTTACTCAAAGGTTACGGTTATGTTTGACTGGTTCGATGATGACGCTCTTGGTATTGTATATAGTTTCTTGTAGAATATCAAAAGCTGCTCCATCGTTAAACTTGGATCACGTGGAAAGAATATTTGTAAATGTTTGGTGACCAGATTTCTGGCGCGTCCTTTCTGTCTCGCTCACTCGCTTGCTCGCACGCTCCCTGCGTGTCCTCGCTCTAACTTAATAGTCTACCGCGTCTTGTCCGTTGTACTCGTACAACCAACTTGTCGTCCACGCGGCTCCATCCTCTCTAGCTCAAATGGCTACCGTCCCCCACGAGAAATCCCCTACCTTAGGTCCGTACACGGAGAACGCATCTCCGTCCAAAAACTCGCCCTTTTTCACGCCATTTTCGCCCCTCGCGAATGCCTACTCTCGGTTCTCCAGCTGGCGCGCAGCGCTCGGGCTTCCAAATCCGGGTACTGTTGAAAATTTGCAGAAGGAGGTTAAAAGTGAGTATCTCGCTGTCTGCAACGCCAGCGAGGGGGTAACTTATAGTGTAATACAGCAACACACTTGACTAATTTCATCTTCGATGGCGCCCGAGCCGACCTCATGAAAGGACTTTCTATGGACCCGGCTTTCCAGGTCACCCATTCTTTTCAGCTGGCTTCGCAATCCGCTCCCCCAACTTACTCATTTGGCGCGCTGTTTGCCAACGCCAAGGTGGGTTACGAAATGCCAACCTCGAACCTATTTTTTTTCTCCGCTAATATTCTTTCGAAAGGTCCTTCTCCAAGGTAACGTTGACCATGAAGGCAACGTCTCGGGACGGTTCCAGCAGAGCTGGTCACCATCACATACTTCCAAGGTGCAGGCACAGGTATGATTCCCTTTCGGCGCTCTCGGACGGCTGACTGGAGCTATGCTATCCTAGCTCGGGATGCAGCCTGGCCACACTATGATACAATTGGAGCACGACTATTCGGGTCTAGACTATACACTGAATGCAAAGGTCATAAACCCATCAATGTTGGACGGTTCCGGGATCTATGTAGGGAGCTACCTTCAGTCCGTCACGAAGAAACTAGCACTGGGTGTTGAGACACTCTACCAACGGGCAGCGCTCGATCAGGCAGAAATGTCGTCATCATACCTAGCTAAGTTGATGGGCTCTGATGGGAAGTGGATTGCGACGGCACAATTCCAACCGATTGGTGTGCTCCAGGCGACTTATTGGCACAAGCTCAGTGAAAAAGTAGAGGCGGCCGCAGATTTGCAGGTAATCGCGGCGCCGATGCGTCGCGATGCCATTGCCACGGTTGGCACGAAGTATGACCTGCGTATGTCGACATTCCGGGCGCAGCTGGACTCGACGGGCAAGGTGTCGGCATTGCTTGAGCAACGGTTTGCTCCCAGCTTCGCGTTTACGGTCGCTGGAGAGATAGACCATTTCAAAGTATGCATTCACATTTCTCACATCGTTTGTTGTATGACTAAGTTTTCTCCGGATTCAGAATGCTGCGAAGGTTGGTGTCGGTGTGATGATCGAGAGCACAAGCTTGACACCCGAGGAGATGGGAATGGTACCACCACCGGGACAAGCTCATTTTTAGGATCATTTACGATTTGTCGCTCGATACTCTAGACTAATGGTATAGCATAACCACTGCTCGTAACGAACTGAATCAACGACGGGCCAGGCCCGACACGGTTCATCCGGACCGATGCGTGAGAAAGAAGACCAAGACCGAGTCAAGGAACTCGAACTTGGTCGGTCACATTTTTGAAGCCTCGATATAACGTTCAAAGAGCCGGATATGCCTCCTCTGTTAGCTGTGAAGAATCTTTCTTGTGTCTGGCCAGAAGGCGAACCTGTGTTCGACAATGTTAACTTTGACGTGGATGAAGGTGACATCATCATCTTACAAGCCCGTAGTGGTTCTGGGTGCGTCGCTTCCCTTGCCGCCTCTTCAGTGTTCATAATCACCGCCCTGCATCTCTCGTCCGTAGCAAGACTACCCTCCTAAAGTGTCTAGCTCATCTCTATCTCTATCATGGAACTGTAGAATTCAGGGGAAAGTGAGTCGCATTTTTGTCCCTCATAATATCAATCGTCCCTGACATTAGTGCCGGGTGGTGTTAGAACACCCAAAGCTTACGGTAAGTCCTACCATCCAAAACCACGCAAAAGAACCATCCGCAAATCCCATGATATAGGCGTCCCTACGTACAGAACCTACGTCCAATACATCCCCCAACGACCTTCGCTACTTCCGGGTACACCGCGCGATCTGTTCGAGACCCTGTCCACATTCCGTGCACGACATTCACCCGAAAGCGGTCCTGGAGATGACGCCCATCTTTATCGTTCTATCGGTTTGGCCGAGCGATGGGGCATCGCGAAGGAGCTCTGGGACCGGCCGTGGAGCGTGCTTAGTGTTGGAGAAGCCCAGCGATTATCGCTCGCGATCGCACACGGACTCAATCGCGCCGAAATTTTGATGCTCGATGGTGCGTAACTTTATTCCCCATGGCAACGCGTTTTTATTTTATTCTTATTTCCTCTCGTCGTTTACATTCACCACATTCACAAATTCACATCCAAATCACCCCCACGGGGTTTTACCAAAAAGAACCGACGTCCGGGCTCGACGTCAACTCGACCAAGGCGGTGGAGGACAGTCTGATGGAAGAGATCGGGGATCACACCAAGGCCCTCAAGGCCATCATCTGGATCACCCATTCGGAAGAGCAAGCGGAACGCGTCGGCACCCGGTTCCTCCGTCTCACGCCAAGGGGGGTCGAAGAAACGCGCAGAAGCGGAGCATAGATAGAGAAGCGGAGCGGGATAATCGGCTTTTTTTCGGGTGTAATGATTCTTTAATAATTAGGTGGACCACGGATGTATCGGAATACACAGTTCGGCATCATTTTTCCTGCCCACCAACAAATACCTTGGCAAAATGTCCTTGACCGCCATCGCTGCGAATTCGTTCATCGCGTCCTTTTGGTAGAAAGGGGAAGGTATCCGAACTTGATTGCTCTAATTTCTATCCTTTTGGATTGTTAGATGGCATGGGGCTACGTTTGAGGTCGAATAAATGATACAGATGTTGGGCCAGTGCGTTCTGACGGGGTTGTAGATATATAAAATGGAACCCTGCTTGTTGGACCTTTAGCTCAATCGGTAGAGCTTTGTACTTATGAGGTTACCTTGACCTTCAAATGCAAGGGTCCCGAGTTCGATTCTCGGAAGGTCCACTTTTTAATCTTCATAATCAGAGACACTTGCCATCATTTCGTTGCCATCAAGCTATTGCAGTTATGGTCAAGCTACGTCCGGTTTACCACCGACTAATTTTATTGCTGCGATTGACGACGACCTTGCTACGCTTCGTGCCATGATGTATGATGCTATTGAAGTGATGACCACCACCCACAATTTTATGATTAGGAAAACGTTCTTAGGAGTAGACTATGTAAGAGCAGAGTCCGAACCACCGGCACCATCAACTTGTGCTCTCGCCACCGCAGCGGCCAATGATTGACGGGCATCATCGGGGTGACGTTCGATCCACGTTGAGAGCACCTGGGACATCTTGGAACTTTGTTCGAGCTTATCTCTGAGTTTTTCGTAGAGCTCCGCGTCCCGGGTCTTCGCGACGCGTTCCATTTCGCTGCGGATTTGAGTGACAAGGGGAAGAACCTGCTCTTGCACTTGCAGTGCGACTGATCCCTTTATAGCTTCGATGAAAGAACCGGAAGGTGGCATCGCAGGTGACGCCGGCAAACCGCGCTTCGTGTGCGCTGTCAATGCGACGCGCAGAGTTTTAGCTTCCTCCTGGAGACGTGTGATTGCCTCTGCGTTGTCCTGGTCGGCTTTTACCAACTGAAAGGGCGCAGAAAAAAATAAAAATTGCCACTCGTGAGAACGGTGATGAGAGGAAAAACGCAAAAGCAAACGCAAAACGAGGGTTCGCTGCGTACCTGGGCGAGCAATTCCTTATCCACGGCTTCTTCCTGCTTGAACAGATCGTTGTCGCGCTGGAGTTCGTCCAGCCGCGGGATGAGGTCCGCCATCTCCTGCGCGAGCTCCGAGATCTCTCGGTCGGCCTGAGCAAAGTTCTCATCGAATACCTGAATCGTTCGAGCCGTCTGCGGGCTGAGCTGCGAGTCCACAAGCGCGGCGACGTCGGCGCTCCGCGCGATCTCTTCAATCCTCTCGTCCATCTTCGCTTCGAGTTGCTCGAGTATGTCGAGAGACCGCTGAGTCATGTCGTTCTCGACTTCCTGCAGACGGTCTTCGATCTCGCGGATGGTATCCTTGATCGATTCAACGTCTTCGCGCACTTCAGATGGGGCCGCTTCTTCGCCCCCGTCAACAGAAGGGGAGAGGCGTCGTCGTTTCTTAGCGCGGGAATCGCCGTCGCCTCCTTCCCCGGTCGCCGCTGTCGCACCCTCGTCAGCGCCCGACGGACTTGAGCCAGATGGACCGGTGCGCTGTCCGTGAATGCTCTCGATGCGCTTGTACAATTGGCCGACGCTGTCCGCCAGGCTCCCCAACATCGTTTTTGCCTCCTTCAGCTTTGCCTCCATGTCGCCAACCTTTTGAGAGGGAAGAGCAGGCCAGAAGTCCGTTTCTGACAGCTTATTGATGGCGCCGTCCAACGAAACCTTTTTCTTTTCATAGTTGGCTTCGGCGCTTTTGAGGCTGGCTTCGAAAGCGTTTTTTAGTTCGGGAGGGAGGGAGTTGAATGCGGCCGATTGAACTTGACGTCGACGGGACTCGACGTCTTTCTCGAGCTTTCCGAGGTCCATGTATTCTTGGGTGGCGTCGGCCATCAAACTAAGGAGAGGTGAGGCAAGGGCGTGTTGAACATGAGCATATTGAACTTACGCGATGCGCTTCTCCCACACAACTCGTCGTTGCTCTGGCGTCATCCCATCCTTTGGTGGGGCAGTGTTTATTGAAGGAGGTGGTGGAAGAATTTCCGAGAACGGTCTTGAAGTCGGTTTGCCAGAGCCAGAAGGGGAGATCATGGAAGTTTCGGGAGAGGATTTGGATGTGGTAGAGGCCGCAGCAGTGGATGACGTGGGGACGAGGACGGGTACCGTGACGGCCGTGACCCTGGGGGTGCTCGAAGGAGGTCCCATTTTGTCCTTTTCGGACGGACGATCGTCGGTGCGCTTCGGGGCCTTCAACACGCTCTTTGGCACGGGATCGGGTGGGCGATCTAAACGAGAAGAGTCAGAGGGAAGAATGTGCTCGTGTGAAGGTTAATGGTAATGACCGTTGCGCGTGATGCTCGAAGAACTGTACCGCCGTTTGGGGCTACCATCCCGACGGGGACTTCGCGGTAGCAACATAGGGCTGTGTTCATGGCCAGAATGATGTGAACTGCTCCCACGAGGGGGAGACCTCCGTCTTCGCTCGACGGGACTCGACTCGGAGGTGCCGCGCTGACGGTCGGTTGACGAGAACGAACTCCTCCTGTCGTGTTCGGACCAGGACGAGGACGGATGCGAAGAGCGTGGAGGGGGGCTTCCGCCGCCGGACCTCTTGTCATCGGGGTGGACGAATCCAGAAACATAACTCGGGATATGGGGTGATAGGTTGACCCATTCCGGGTCGGATGGGTGGATGAAGTGGCAGGAGGACGCAGAGCGCGGGCATCCGTTTTCACCGCTTTTGCTCAGTATTCGGTTACCTTGCCTGTCGAAAAACTGACATAAAAAAAGGGCAGGTGAGCGCTTGGGACAGTCGGGAGTTAGTACACTGGACGACGACGAACTCGACAGCGACGAGATTTCGGAGGACCCGGCATGGCCGACATTCTATCACCTCCTCACAAAGCGGATCCTTCATCAACATCAACAGCCAAAGTAGCCCCTCGAATTTTGAATTTGTCCTTGTCCATCTGCACGTGCCCTCAGCCCCTCTTATGCCTCATGCCATTCACTTGATGGCTATCCTCATACTATAACCAGTTAGAGATCGTTCTGAGCGACAAACAGGCGTCGAGAGATTTGGACGACGTGTATTCTGGCTTCTGTACTGACACGAAGACAGAGCAAGAATGAGTGGGAGAATGAGAATGCCGAGGGTAGATGTGCCCGGTAATACTCTTCTTTATGTGCCATATACTACAACGTCACAACCACCACATACCAGTGCTTATGGATTCCCTCACGATTGACTTCTCCCAAGTAAAATCACACTGTGGCCCTGATTAGTAGTTCCGAGTTGACCAACAGTTCCAGTATACTAGTAACATGTTATCTTGTTGATGTAGGGGATTGATGTTGGTCGAGTCGTGATCAGAATATGGCCACTAAGTGGCACTGGCACCACCAAGGCGGGTATCCTCCGCCAGTGGCGATCTTCGCACCTGGTTTCGTACGCACCACTATGTTGTCCAATTCACCAGCGATTAGGAGATAATCCTGTGCTTGTCCGCAGTGGATTTGAAATGGTATAATTATATCTGTCTGAGTATCGCAACGATTGATCGAATATTGAGCGTTGGGCGCTTGAATGGCTCACAGGGCCGCAGCCAGAACATTATTGCCCTGGTTCCTATGCTTGGCAATAGCTTCTAGGCATTGCAGAGTTTACACGACACGAGGTGCGTGCAAAGGAGCGAACAACTTGGTTATAAATTAGTGGGAAGACTATAGTGCAAGTGCATGAGATGTTCCTAGCAGAAAAATTAGCCTGAGAGTATCCTAGCTTCCGACTTCCCGGACCGACAATGTGAACACCCTGAAAGCTCCCCGGTAAAACCTCATTGCCAGAAGAAGAATAAAAATTAACGTGATTTTACTGCGGTTTGAATCCTCGGACGGACGAGTGTTTGTCCAATTAACCAATAATAATGCCCAGCCACACGGACACGGTGGCGGCGGCGCTTGCTTGGCCCGCGGTCACAAATAGAAATTTGGCTGTGCTGGCCTCAAACATCATCTCTCTTCGCTCCTCCTTTCAACTCGCCAGTCCCCTCATTCAACGATGATCACACCCTGGCGGTATCTGATCCTGGTCCTTGTCGTCTTGGTGCGTTTTGTAATCTCGCGAGTCTCGTACACAAAGCTCTGATAACCTCTTTAAGCTCTCACTCCATTTCATACTTACCGTATCTCACGAAGCATATGGCAATGCCACGTCTATCAATCGCCTCCTCCGCAATAAAAAGTCTCCGCACCCGTCACCAGATTCGATCCCGGACCAGTACTACTGGCCGGAAGACCCACCTTTCGAGGTGAACCGTCGAGCAAATGCGACCTACGTCATGTTGGCCCGCAATGGCGACCTCCCGGGTGTCGCGAAGAGCATGAAACAGATGGAAGACCGCTTTAACAAGCGCTTCCGTTATCCCTATGTCTTCCTCAACGAGGAGCCATTCTCGGATGAATTCAAGAAGTGCGTTCATCCTTCTCACGTGGCTCTGGCGGATTTCGCCCCACTCACTACCATCGCTGTTCTACAACAGGAGAGTAACAGAACTAACCGATTCGACCGTCGAGTTTGGACTTATTCCTCCAGACCATTGGCACCAGCCCGATTGGATAGATGAGGAGAAGGCGTCCACGGCACGAGCGATGATGGAGAAGAATAAGGTAATCTATGGAGGTACGTACCATCCTTCCTCCCTCGCGTAAACACATATCAGAACACGACTGACCCATTTCTCAGGTAGTTTACCGTAAGTGTACAGCCCCACTGATGTGGGTGGAGGTATTGACCCCATCAAAGGTATCGCAACATGTGTCGGTTTAACTCGGGCGTAAGCACTTGTCCCCTTTCATTAGATATGGTCTGACCTAGACCTCGTCCCCAGTTCTTCTTCAGGCACGAGCTTTTAGCCAAGTACAGGTATTACTGGCGGGTGGAGTAAGTCATGTGTCCCAGCTTAGGCAGATCTGTTTCCCCTCACAATCATCTCACTTAGGCCCGAGGTCACCTTTTTCTGCGACCTTAATTTCGACCCATTCCTCTACATGCAGGACCATGAGAAAGTCTACGGTGCGTATAGGCGTAAACGTTCTGTTTCTGAGCTCTAAGTGCGCTCCCCAGGTTTCACCATCACCCTTCCAGAATATGGCGAGACAATCGAAACCCTGTGGCAAACTGTGAGAGGTACTTATCATTTCTGTCCACGCGAGAAAGTAGACTCCTGACTCTGTCATGCTACCGTAGAATTCATGGATGAGAATCCCGACCTCATTGCACCGGATAACGGGTTAGGGTTTCTTTCGGACGACGGAGGGGAGACGTTCAACAGATGTCATTGTATGTTTATCCTCCCAGCCATTCCTCGCTTCGCACTGATCGCGTGTGCAGTCTGGAGCAATTTTGAGATCGCAGATCTCGACTTCTGGCGCTCTGAGCCGTACATGAAGTTCTTTGAACACCTTGACAAGGCTGGTGGATTTTACTATGAACGATGGGGTGATGCACCAGTACACTCGATCGGTGCCTCATTACTGGTGCCAAAGGAAAAGCTACACTTTTTCCGTGAAGTGGGGTATCGTCATGAGCCATTCCAACATTGCCCAGCGGACGCATCTCACAAACGAGGTAAATGTTGGTGTGACCCAGAGCAGGACAATTTTGGTGAGTGGTACCGTTCTCCTATGTGCGCCATGACCAATGGTTTTTCACGGGATAGATTATCACTGGTATTCCTGCTTGCCTAAGTATGACCGTCTCTTTCAATAATTTAATCTCCATGCTTCGATTCCTTGTCGAACAATTTAATATTATTTTATCTCCATGAATTGGATGAACACTCGGGGTGTTCTAAAATGAGTTGCATTCTGAAGAGTGGCTCTGCAACCAGAAGCAATGGTTATAGGATGGATTGCGAATAGTATTGATACTACACAGGACAGTCAATTCTAAACTAGTATGGATAGAAGGTGGCGCAAGGCTTACCGAATCATACAAGCGCGTCCATGTTGAACCGAGTGATGTATCGATGAGCCTGTCGACGTGTTCCACCACAAGCGAATGTGTGAGTCCTTGCTGGAAGCGTTCCCGCAACTGCGCGGCAGTCTGGTCTCCGGACGCCGCGAAACAAGGTAGAGTGGAATCTGTCGCCGCAGCTCCGTCAGGATCGCACGCGAAAGTCCAGGAAACGGGCCATACCTTTCTGCATGAGTTCCACCATCGTGACGATTCTGTCGCAGTGTTTTCGCGCAGCTTCGAATCCCTCGTGGAATAGTCTCCGGAATTCTCGTAATGGCTCGCCGTCCATTCCGCCCAATACCTCGACATACTCGAGAGGTAGCTTGAACGGAGCGGCCTCGAACCCAATGTTCCCTGGTGAGTTGGATAGCATGAACCCAAAGTCAATATGAATCAAGTGACCGTCGCGGTCCAGTAATATATTGCCGTTATGGCGGTCTTTGATCTGGAGGAGATATGTGATTATGGAATACCCCGCGAGCGATTGTGCAAAGTTGCGCTGGGCACGGGCAAATTTGGCAGAGGATGGGTCTCCGTAGGTCTAATATGATATAAGCAGAAGCCTGGATATGGGATGGCGAACACACATTCTTGAAATGATCCATAAGAGTGACGTGCCCTAATCGTTCTCCTGCTGACCGTCGTGCGTACTCGGCTTTTTTGATCGAGTGTATTGATACGGCGTCGGTGATGGTTTCAACAAGACCAGAAGTACCCCCTGTAATGAGGATACGGAAGCTCGAGAAACATGTCAGGACCAAAACATGGGATAAATTGGATTGGCTTACTATCGCACCCAACACACAGAGTTCTCTTCTTTCCATATACGCCGGAACTCTTGTATAATCTGAACTGCAAGCTGCTCTTGGCGGAGATCGCCTCCAGTCTTCACGATCACCGATAAGCAATCCCAGTTGGCTTTGTAAAGGGTATCACGAAATAAGGTTGGGCGGAATTGATGGAAACATACCTAGGTGACCGTATGGTGACTCTTGCCTTACTCGACTTTTCTTCGCTGCCCAGCTCTCACTGAATACAACCGCCGACGGATCCACCTTGTTCAGTTCCCGGCGTATGATACCTTCATCTTCCATTGTATTCATCATCGGCACGCCTATTCTTAATGCACTATGACTGTCACGATTCTCTCGCATACGCTGCATACGCTCCTCCTCGAGTGCTAACATCTCATTCATGATGCGGTCGCGGATTGCAGCCGCCTCCGAGGGCTGCAGTTTCGGGCGTTGCGAAAGCGATGTGGGCTGTTCTTGGGGGACCCCAGCCAGTGATGGGTGCAACGGCCCGCCTTCGCGGGCGGTCGGGGAAGATGGTGCAACCACGGTGAACCATGACGAACCAGAGAGCCATTTCGACGGTCCCGCGGGTACGATTGGAGGACGTTCTTGGGTGCTTGACGAAGCACCAACTTGCTCCGGTACGAGACTAGCGTTCAGCTGAGAAAGCATCACCGCGGCTGTACGCATTCGCTCGGAATAGTCTTCAAGAGATAAATTTTGACTCTGGATCGAGCGAGATTGTACAATCTGCTGAGGTGCTGTGTGCCCGCGCGAACTTGAGCGTTGGTGATCGGAGGAAAATCCAGGTAGCCCGGGGTCACTTTGTTCAACGGAAGGGGTATTCGGTTGTGATGTTGGACGTGACCAGGCAGCCAAGTCAAGGTCCTTGTTTTTTGGCGTTGGACGAAGAACGATGGAGTCCGAAAGATCAAGGGGCCTCGACCTCAACGATTCCTGATCGCCGTAGAGTTGTTCAACGAGATCGATTTCTTCTTCCTCTTCATGGGATGGCCCCGATGCTGTGGTACCGGTGGTGGCTGGGGTGGGAACGAGAGGAAATGTTCCACCTTGGATCTCGGGAGTATCCTCGCCAAGGACAGCATCGGATACGTTTGCCCGAGAAGAGGATTCGTCCTGGGTAGCAGGAGAGGCAGAGGTGAAGGGTATGAGGTCCTTCGATGTCCCCTTTTTTTCATTCTCCTTGGCCACAATCTTCTGCAGCGTGGACTTATTATGACGGTTGTTTGGGTCAAAATCGAGATCCTTATGAAGAACCTCTATCACCAATAGATAAGGAGCACGCTCTGCCGAGTTCAACGCAACGCATTCGCCAGGTGGTATCCGTACAATGCGATGATGGGGTGCGGGAACAGACTGTGGGGATGCAGCTCCATCTGCGCTGAGACACCATAGCGGCATACAGACCTAAAAGCAATGAGATCCAGTGCGAAGTTGAGTGCTGAATCACCTACCTCGGCAGGTAGTCTGTGGTTGAGGGCTGTCAACTCAGCACGCAAAGCACTTACTCGGGCGGGTTTAGGAACCACCACGAGTCTGTTCGAAATACTCTCTAAATTCAATACGAATTGGATCTATGACTCGAGTCAATATATCATATGAATGCAGAAAGGCGTCCACAGACCTCGGACCGACAAAAATGGCATCGCAAAAGATGGATCTGTGAGCCAAAGTCGTACCTATTTAGTAAAAGTTCCGAGGCATTTGAAGAGTTAGGTTGGTGGGTTTGCTTGATGGAGGATAATGATGGGACGGATTGAGTTGCGGCTGGAGGAGTAATGGAATCTAGTTGTCCTAAAGGATCATCTGAGAATCGGGGTGGCCGTTCCTTCCTTCGAAGAAGAGAGAGGTCAGGGCTGGTGCGCACTGCTCGGTTCACCTCGTGCTGCTGCCTTCCTGCAATACCGTTCTCAGGGTTTACTCCAAAAGGTGCAGATAGAAGTTCAGGAACTTCCTCGTCTTTCACATCTTCGGCAGGACTGTCGACTCCCTCATCCTCTACGGGCCGGTCATATGGCGAAACGGCTCTTCCGCGAACCAGATCGTCTCCATACCGTTCCAAACTTTTGACGTCCTCCCCTTGTTGATCTAGCCGACCTTGTTCGATGGCAACCTCCCCCATGACTCTAGAAAGAGCTGGCAGGCCAGGTGAACTAGCAAGCACAACACTCATGCCGAGTAGCGCAGGGTAAAGACGGGGCTTTACTTTCTTCCGCAGGAACTGGGGGAACTGGGGGAAAGAGAGGCCCGGGTATGCCGAGCCCGAGGGTGGAGGTATTTCCCCGAATATTAGTTCATGGCACATGAGCAACGTGCGTTGGCATATTAAACGTGAATCGGGGTTGTGATTGGCATTTGAGAAGTCCCTCAACGATGCTTGCATAAACCATAGTGTCTGCGCTCGTGAAAAAGTCATACGGGTATCAGAACAATCGGACTACACACAAGCATGGCTATGTGGGTGGACTTGCGGGAGATGTCCATGACAAAGCACTCTAGTGCCCGCGATCGAGATGGCCTGGAGACAAGCAGATGGCTGAGACGGGGTGTCAAAACGAATCCGAAGGTGTTTTGTAACGAACATCTGTGTTCACCATATGAAACCCCAGACGTCTCGAAGCTCGTCGATGGTGAATTCCTTCAGTCGGTGGGTGAGGTAGTATGTGATGCCGATGTTGTCGGAGTATAGCATGAGATAGTGCAGGGCGACATGGACGGAGAAGTAGGAAGGAGAAAGGAATAAACGCAGAAGAAGAGCATGAGACATGACGGTGGGTTGCGAGACCGCGGCCGGGACCAATTATGTCCGTTCCGTAACACGCGCGTGTATTCCTGTGAACACGTATCTCCTCTCCCATCTTTGCCTTTCGCGACCATGTTAATCTTGTCGTTGCTTTATTTATTCGCCCTTCCAGTCTTTGCTTTCGCCTCTCAAGACAAATCTCAACAGCTCGTTAAGCTAGCCGCGGAGAACAACGGTATCATCAATCTCGACGCCAAGACGTTCGACCTGCTCACGTCGCCCAAACGTGACTGGTCCACCTCCATTCTATTCACTGCACTCGACAAAAAAAGAAGATGCAGCCCATGCAGGTGCGCTGTAATTTGATGCCCTCTCATCGCTACAACTTACTGGGCGCGTAGGGAATTTAATCCCTCTTGGGTAGCTGTTGCTAAGGCATGGTCCAAGGTATCACCGTCCGAACGCAACTCGCACTTCTTTGCTACCCTCGACTTCGAGACTAGTCAGACCATCTTTCAAAGGGTACTTTATCGTTCACTCATTAAAAGCTCTGGCTGAACGGCGGACTAGATGGGCATACACTCCGCTCCAGTGGTCCTGAATTACGCCCCAGCGGCAGGCCCTCGCGGGTCTTCCAAATCTGACACCCCTGTCCACCATGAATTCTCTGCGTAAGTGCACCTAATAGCAGTTTGTAAGTGTTGATTCGACCCTCTTCCTACAGTGGCTTTGATCCCAAACCCCTTGCTGAGCAACTCTCTGCATTCACGCCCGTGCCCATCCCATACCGCCCACCGATTGACTGGGCTATGTGGGGCACGGTGGCTTTCTTTTCTCTATCCGCTGCCTTGTCTATTCGGCTCCTGGCTCCTGTCCTGAACAACCGCTGGACCTGGGCAGCTATTACTGTCTTCACGTCCTTGGTTATGATATCAGGCTATATGTTCACTCGCATCCGTGGCATGCCTCCTATTGGCTCGGATGGCTCTTGGATTGCGGGTGGGTTCCAGAACCAATACGGCCAAGAAACAACTGTCGTCGCGACTCTATGTATGTAGCTTTCCCTCTGGTAGCATAACGGCAGGCATTGACCCTATTCCTACAGATGGTCTTCTATCGGCGGCGTTCTTAATGCTCATACTTGTGGCACCCCTCCAGAGCTCTCCCACGAGACAACGCATTCAAATCTACTTGTGGTCGGGTGTAATATTTGTTCTCTTCTCGGTGCTGGTGTCATTCTTCAAGGTGAAGAACGGAGGTACGACTTTCTTGACCATGTCGGATCTGATTGCTCTAATATCACGTCGAAATTAGGTTACCCTTTTAAACTTCTCATATGATTAATTTTTAGTGTCTGAGGAGATAAAATCTAGAGTCCCGTGAGTTATTGCAATAAAACGCGACAGACTGGATAATGCATAAATCAATTGAGAGGGAGGTGCAAGCGGATGACTTGAACACCGAGAACAAAGAAATATACGATCGAATAACGTGATAATGCAAAGGCTTAAGTTACTGTAATCGGATTATTGATGAAGGTGTAAGCATCAAGACTCCGCATTGGGTTGTTGAAAGACATCCACGTAGCGGCTACGTATATTGCGCTTCGTTGCTTGTGACCGTGGTCGACTAGGTGGGGGTGTTGGAGATCCCGAGGGGGCTGGTGAAGGTGAATCCGTCAAGCGTGGAGCCGGTGGAAGAGTGCCATTCGCTAACTCATCTCCCCCTGGTGGTAAGGCCGATCGTGGACGGGGGACCATACGCCTTGGAGGAGATGCAGAGAGATCAATGGCTGAAGCAGCACGCGCAGGTGGGGGTGCTGGAGACACTCCGTTTGGTTTCCTCAGAGCAGAGTGGTTGGGGGATGTAGTTTGAGCCCGAGGAGGTGGAGGAGGGGCAGCGGGTTGCGTGGCCTCAGTACCAGCCTGTAATTAATCATTAGACACGAAAATCACGATACTGTAATGAGAGCGCACCTTTCTGTTTACCCATCGCCTAAGTTCTTTGTCATATACAAAGGTACTTTCCTCCCCGAGTGTAGCTTTGATTGGGGCACGGGACCCTTCTTTATTCCACCAACGGCTGAACCAACCGGATGACTGCTGGGCAGATTTCGACTCTTCAGTGGTGATGTGAGCACAACAAATAATCAATATTAGTTTAAGAGATGTTACCTGCTTGGGGCTGTGCATCTGAACCGGTTGTGTTTGAGTCTGGCGCCGAATTAACACTGGTGCCGGAATCGTTTGATGCGGCTTTGCGTTTGTTAGAAGAATTTCCTAAACCAAGGTCGTCATCACCATCATCTTCATCATGTGTCGCGAGACTCGGAGAACGCGTAGGTATGCTAGACGCTGGAATTGCAGGCATCGGCGCCACATCCATTAGTGACACGAAACCTGACGGGGGAGATGAACGATTATTAGGGAACGTGGTTACGACCGGCGTCGAACTGGTATCTTCTGTATTTGAAGAATCCCACCAGGTTCCCCCACGCGAGTCACCATCCGACGCTTCGTTCTCCAGCCGCTGATAGGGACCATTCGTTGGCATGGTAAAAGGATATCCACTGTAATTTGGACCGGCTTGGGCAAAATGCGTCGTAGCAGCACTGGCCGATGCAATACGGGGTGCCGGTGACGAATTTCGATGGATTGGCCGGTATTCCATTGCCGATGATGCGCGGTCAATTTGGACCTGGGGGTTGAGGCGAACGGCCTGTGCGGAACCTGTTCTCCGAGGAACTTTATTCTGAGCATCCGGTAGCGCGTATGGATTTATGGTAGTTGGTTGGGGAGAAGAAGCTTTTGATGTGGTTGAAGACGTGATCGTACTATAATGAGAGAATGGACCAGCGAAAGTTTTGCTTTCATGGGGTGTCGTGTCACCATTCGTAGTGGGTGAGTCTTCGCCACCAGCAACGAACTCTGTGAGGCGACCGCCAAGCCAGTTTCCAAGGGTATCAAGGCTTGGTCGGGTCACCTTGCCACGAATCCACGAACCCGTCTTATCCAAATGCGGCGCACCAATCAATCTATCAGTGAATTCCCTTAGCTGTTCAGAAAGCTCATGATTCGGCAATGCCTGTGCTCGGTTCAGACATGCGGCGATGGCCTCGCAATATCTGTAATTCAACCACTGAGTTTTTTTTTGTAAAAGAACGGTTGCGGCACCCACCTGCCCGCGGCCGACATATGACCCATCTCCGCCAAACTCGCAGCACGGACAAATTTGTATGCTTGTAAATGAGGAAGCCCATTAAATGATTCTTGGCCTTTGGAGGGGGTCGCTAACGAAAGAGCAAACTCGACGATCTCCGAGAATACGATTGCATCGTCGCTCACATGGAAGTTCGGAGTGGTGGTAGGGCCACGTGAACCAACGAGCGTAATACGGCCAGGAGTGCCAATGCCCCCAAGCACGGCGCTCTGGGGTGCAAGTAGGTAGCTACAATTCATGCAAGTGGTTCAAGAGCACGTATTCGCTACTCGCAGAGACACGTACCATGTATGTGCAGCTTCTACCAAGTGATTTGCGAGCAGACAGTCACCCAGCGCTAGAAGAGCGGACGAGCATTCCGAGACAGAAGGGCCTGGAATGAGCATGGCAGCAGTGTCTGGCCATTTATCCAATACATCCGCCGGGACGGGGGCCGACGAAGTAAAATTCGGAGATATTGGAGTGATGTGAGAGAAAGCGGGAGGTTGGAGCTTTTCACCCATTTTCATCAGAGATGTTGGGGGAACTAGCGCTTGTACTATTCGCACGGCGGTATTAATGGATCGAAGCACGCAACATTTAGATCATACACGCACTAGATGAAGCACCCTGGCCCGAGTACAGACTATATGCGACCTTCAAAGGTTCTCGGCCTGTGCCTGGGGCCACCGTGTCTCGACGACCTGAACATGTGGCGTCGACAACGCCTTGGGAGCTCAATTCCGTTCGGATGAACTCATTAGTGACCTCTTTCCAGGCTTCTTTGTCGATGCTACTCGCAATAATCATCGCGTGCGCCCATAACCTTTCATCTAGCGCATAGCGATATGCAGCTATACGTTCACCTTGAGTTAACAGTTCCTGTATCCTATCGAGGGCAGAGGCCTTAACGGTCTGAACAGACAGGACACGATCATGGGGATTAAGAGCGGACAAGGTGAGGGACGATGCAGTAGTGCCGTCGAGACCATATAGAGCTGTCTTCGGAGACGTTGATTTCTCGAGAACGGGAGAACCGCCAAGTCGGGGAACAAGAACTGCTCTGGCGGCAGCTTCTACTTCAGGGCTGCGGTGGGGTTAAATTCAGGATCACTGGTAACCTCACGATTCGAGCCTACCTGCCAGACAATTTGCCATCATGTTCCAAAAGGACCCTCAACAACTTTACAAGTGCGAGTTTCCCCTCCGCCTGTCTGCGCTCAGGACTCCCTTGAGTGAGATAACCCAGCCCGCGGGTAATCTCTTCCGCACGTCCTTCTAGATACTCGATAACTTTCACCTTGTTGTTCTTTGATTGCGTGGCCACGGCTGCACGCACCAAACCTGCCGGTGATCCAGGATCGCAGAATAGTGGACCAGGGAATGAAGTCGATGCATGGTCGAGCGCGGATTCAGGGATCGCGGCATGCAAAGGTCGCATTTGAATACCCGTCGTCTGCCTCGAGGAAAGTGCGATATCGAACCCAGTGTTTAACGTGTTTGAGCCGTGGAAACAGAGCACTAACTTCCCACCAAAGCCGAAGCTGACCACGGGTGCACGGCTTGAAGTCCTGCCCAAAGGATCATTGCTACCCAATAATGATGGAGATGGCGCATATGGCGTGTGGGTTTGAGGTGGAAGGATCAGCGTTTGACCATGTGATCGGTCGATATCATGAACGGGCATCCGTGAGGTTTGATGTAACGACGCTGATGCAGGTACTTCCGTTGGGTACGGGCCGTGACGTGAAGGAACATACCGGTCCGAGGTAGTCGAAGAACGGGAGGAAACGAGGGAACTATTCGACATAGAGCGGTCCCTGGCAGTCGACGAGAATGTCCCTGTGTTACTGGCAGGGGTGTAAGGATCATAGGAAGGAGGATTGGGGGATTTCCATGACCGGATAGAACCAGGAGAAGAAACTCTAGATACAACAGACCCAGACTCTGTGGAAGGTTCCGCGTTGACAGGCGCATACGGTGTGGACCCAGAAGCAATGCCGGCTGGCGGAGGTGAGGCCAGGTCGCGACTCCTCGTGGACCGTGAGCTACGCACAGACGAATTACCGGGAGAGTGAACCCTATCTGGGGTTGGCGTGTAACCGGGGACGTCGTGACTACTGCTATGAACTGGAGCAGGCAAAGAGCGAGCAACCTCTGTATGGTAACTACTAGTGGTGGTTGTGTGTTGGGTGAATCCACTCCCAGTGTCCGTATAGTTGTATTGGTTCACAGACAATGAGGTATCTTGGCTGTGTAGGCGTGTGGGGAACTCCCCTTGTTGTCCGAGCTGAAATTGATGACCATCCACTTGGTTCAAAGTAAGGGCTTCGTTTTCACGTGAAGCAACAGCCGAATGGCCAAGCTGATTAAATGGTGTGTTCTCCGCCTCACTGGACACGTGTCGTGGAAAGACCGTTCTCATGGCATGAGAAAACTCCGTAGGAATAGATGATCTGGGAACGACGCGGGATTGGGGCTCGCGGTGAGGCGGTGATACGCTGGGAGCTAGAGGGACGTTGGATGGTGGGCGGGGAACAACCGGAGGGGCAGATACATGGGCCTGAGGTGTATACCGATTTGGTGGAAGAGCCTCGCTAGGGTTCGTATAGTATGTAGCATGCCTCATGTCTTGTGCAGCATATGTCTGTGTTGTACCAGGGGGAGGGAACGGCCGAGGGGATCCGAGTGCACGAGAAACATGCCTAGAAGGTTTTGGAGGGGGGATTGGAGGGTCATAGGCATTAGTTGTCTTGGGACGATATAACGCCGCAGTCGGAGAAGGGTCGGATGGTTTGCCCTCGGTGCCTATTTGTGTATGAGCAACCTGAGGACCGAGGGGACTGGGCCGAGCCGAGTATGGTCGGTACCCCGACTGAGGAACCGAATGACTGTCGTTGACCACAGGCTGGTACGCCGAAAACGCAGCAGTGCGGTCATAGGGAGATGACAAAGGGGGGTTCGGATACATGGAGGAGCTACTGCCGTTGGATGATGGTTGTGATGCAGGCATGTATGGGTCGGATGTCGCAGACTGCACGTGGGCTACACGCGCATGTAAGGCAGATGACGTATGGTCGACTGACGAACCGTCAGTTGGTTGCAGTGTAGAGGACAGTTCGAACGGTGGCCGCGCAGCACTCGACTCGTAATTCTGCTGTGTCCCATAGACATGACCAACTTGATTGACACATGTTGTGAGACCAAAAAACCTCTCAAAGGTGGAGGCCACTCACCGTCGTGCGAAGCCGTATACTGCAAATTATCACTCATGTAAGGATTTATTGGATGGCTGTCGCTGAAGTTACTCGGCGCTGATCCGTCATACTGTGGTTGGAAGTTGTCGCTGTAATGGCCAGTACCATCGCTACTCCGCCAGTCATATTCGGGGTGTAGGGAACTTTCGGGTTGATAATGATTTGACGCGCCATCGTACCAATTACCCCCAGTATCAGCTTCCCGCGTATCTGAGTGTGGAAGCTCACTGGAAGGTGAAGTTGAACTCGCGACGAAGTCGTCACCACCGTTAGTTACGATGCTCCCGAACGGGTCAGAGGCAGAGTCTGCTGGGCCAAAGAGAGAGGCAGCTTCTTCCATGGCGGATTTTGGTAAATGGCTTGCTGACAGACGTGCAGCAAGCGCAAGTGCGGCAATGAAGATAGAGAAGACGGCCACGAGATTGCAAACACGGGTGAGTGGCGTCTCGGCTCCACGTCAGTCTCGCTGTGCTCCTTTTTGCCGGATTGTTTGTTCCGATTTGTCCGGAACACAGGCATTGAATTGGATCACTTTTCGGGTAAACTTGAACCAATGCTATATTATGATGCGCAACTGTGTGAGGGAAAGCAATGAAAGAGGCATTGTGGGTAATTATATCAGTAGTTGGATATATCATAGCAGGCTCCATGAAGAGCAACAGAACGAGATTTAGTAGCAAATGTAGGAAAGCTCTAGCTGCTAGAATCTGTTGAAATATTGGAGATGAACGACATTGTCAAATATCCAACGAGAAGCCAATTAATATGCAAAACAATGCGCATGGATGGTATAGAATGCGTCGACAAGTGGGTTGCGAATGAAATCAAGACGATGAAATGGACTTGTGAATGTTGATGAGAAATGGTTTGCGAATTTCAGGGCAGACTTTCGCCTGCTTGTGTCAACAAGCGTTCGACTACGCAGAGGAACGACAAAGACACATCAGGTCTGAACCGTAAGAAAAACTTCGGCACAATTGCTCACTAGAGAGTAGGTGCTTGCTGTAGGCACTAGAGTACCTCCGCATGCTAACCAACTGAGGTTTGATCCGGTTGATCAACTCGCGCTTTTGCTCCTGGTCTGCCACAGAAACTGCTCGTTGTAAAACATAATCTTAAGGAAGCGGCTGAGCAGACAGGCAACAAAAGAATAGCCAAGCACAACTCACTCGCATACTGATCCTTCATCATGGTTGCAATCGGGCTCACACCATCTTGTTTGGACGTCATCATCTCTTGAATGAGAGCCCGTCGAGACTCAGGGTCCGCGGTGAGGAGTGCCTTTTCACAGACGTTCGAAGCGAATTTGTGACGCGACATGTGAAGCATTTGGCCGCGAAGTTTCGATATAACCAGTGCTCTATCATGTTGCTTGCCATATTCGAGAACATATTGCACGACGTAGTTCTGTAGCGTAAGTATAAGTTAGTCGCTCATATAAGTTCGCGTACACCTCCAACGCACCCCAAACTGGTCCTGCATGAGATTGATGATGTATTTATGAAGTTCATCCATGAGCGGTCTGGTCTGTTCCTCGCCTAGGTGCTCGAAACATCTTTGGAGAACGCGACAGCCGTAAGGATGGGTTGAAAGTTCAAAAACGCTGCCCTTGAAAGCGGGAATAAAGCTTAGACGTTCTGCTGGTACACGCTCGATGAGTTTTTGCACGACCTGGATGCATGGTAAGAAGGGTGCTATGGTATACAATGCGGGACTAACATGATTGCCATTTGCATCCTTGACGCATTTGAGCACATGCGGCTCCAATTCTTTTACGATGGCAATTTGTTGCTCAGGGAGGATATACTCAATTGCCTGCGACGCTTTAAGAAGCTGACGTGACATTCTAACTAATAGAATCATTACCTTTTGAACAACGCGGCATGCGTACATTTGCACGGACAATTGCGCGATATGTGGTTCGATGGCGTTGGCCAATATCGTCTTGTGCACTTGTGTGCCATGTTCAAAGAGCTTTTGGATGACCTAATAATACGAAGTCAGGAAACCAATATAAAGCGAAGGTGTGGCTGACTGACGTAGTTGCCGAAGACATCTTGAACAAGTTGTAATGTATTATCGGGAACAATCTCGTCAAATATTATTTGCTTCTCCTCGCTTGACGCTGTTTCAATCTTTTGTTGAATAAATCGTGAACCATGCTGGTCACCGCTAAACTCCACGATATGACCATAAATGTCCTATCGAGCGATACGAAGATGAGATTCATGGGATGTGTGATGATGAAAAGACTTACGCTAAGTTCCCACTTACGGGACCGATTAGTGCGGAATTCTTCTAAAATCGGACTACGAAGCGCAATTGTGTCGCCGTCCCGACGGCGGGCAAATTGAGCACCTTGGTTATAAAAATGAACGGCGTGTGGACCCAGACTTCCATACATGGCGCCTGGCGTCCCGGGATGTACTCCAGGGTGGGTGGCCCCAAAATCTACATGCGCTGCAAACAGATGGGGAGAGCCAGTATACTGATGGGGAGATGGTGGTGATCTCATAGGGCCATAGCCTAACCCATGGGGAGGAATCTGTCGAGAATAAGTCAGTCGTCGGAACAATGCACAGCGAATTTAACCCACCTGTATATCTCGTTTATGGTCACTAACTATGGGAGGCACGTGAACAGTAATGTGAGGCGAAAGCAGCGGTGAATGACTAGGATGATATAATGTTGGTTGAGAAGGATAATAGAACTGAGAACCTGGGGGCCTTGAAGTCCCCGTATAATCATAGAAAACACTATGATGCTGTAACCATGTGAGTATGCTTCAAACCGGTAGCTTATATAGGCTTACCGCGGGATACACATTCGCTGGCATGGCACTTGGGGTGACGGGTGACGGGGAGTACATGGAATGATCTGAAAGAGGTCAACTCAAAGCTTCGTATACGACAAGTGATGACGCCCACCCGTGGGAGTACCTGGGTAATATGGGGCATACTCAGGCAATGGGAAGGCGGCGTACGGTCCTCGAGGCTGCAGCGATGCAGCATGGACATGAGGTAACGCGTTCGGAGCACCAGCAGGGCCGTGGTTTCCATTACGGTAAGGAGAACTTTGCTGTGAGAGGGAAGTATCGTCCTCTACACCCATTCCACGGATACCCAGAGCTAAATTGTCCACAACAGACGGGCTACGATTGGGGTCATATCCCATGGAATGGTTCTGGGCAACTTGCTGCGACGGAAATTGTGACGTAGAAAACGTGGCGGGTTGCGGAGAAGTGTATCGTGGGGTGGTGACGGGATCCTTGCTCAGATTAACGTCAAAACGTTGAGGAGAGAAGCTAGGCTTAGATCCTCCAAGGGGTTGATCGTCCTAAATATACAGGTAATATTATGTCATAGAATTCGATGCACCGTCTTAATGACTCACGGGTCGGGGAGAGAAAGAAACACCTTGCGCGACGCTGACTTGCCTCGGCCGACCCTGGTGGCGGCATTAGCATACTTTGTAACTGGACATGAGGCCAGCAATGTCTGTGCCTCCCCTCCAATGACTCACCAACGCAAATTCGCCTGTGTCATCATCCACCCATGTCCCGCTATTGGTTCGCCATCCCTCGTTCATATTAGAGCGGAACGGCATCTCGCCTTGACTCGGGAGAGAGTCAGTGGTAGCTGGGGCTGAGCTCGCCGAAACGTTACGCTGGGGAGAGGATGTGGCACCTCCCCACACCTTGTCCCTAGTGAGTAGGCAGGTACAGAGGTAGTGGGTTTTTACTTACTTGCCATCCAGAGCCAAGGCTCGAATTCGCTAAGGTCCCAGGCGTACCCACGCCCACCCCAAATGTACTGCTTGCTGGAGGGTGTGCCACTCTCCGCTGGGATTGAGCCTGAGTGATGAAAGGAAACATTGCTGAGAAAAGGGCAGATTCCGACATTAAAAAGGGGGTATACGTTGCCTGGGGAGCCCAAGGGCGAGTGGGTACCGGACAGCGAGGAAGAGCCTGAGGGTTTTCTTGGCACGTCATTGGTATTTTGGGACATGAAACGGGAGGAACTCCTGTCACGAAAGAATTTGAGGTTTCAGTAGAGCGTTCCAGTGACAAGAAGCGCATACGAAAGCCCACTCGGCAAGGAAAGAAAAGTGATATCAGGGTCTTACAAGCAACCTAGGCCTAAGAAAGAGAGCTGTAGGCACCGCAGTTAATAGCGTTGAAATTTGACCCCGTGACCGAGCAGTCCCTGGTAGTCTACGCACAGGCAGAATGGGTGAAGGTTACAGCGAACGGATACCCGATAGACGGAGAGAGGAAGGGAAAAAAGACAATGAGATGACACTCACGTTGCCTGGATCCGGGATAGGGATAGTTTGCTATAGCCAGCGATGTCAAAGCCAGCACAAGCGGGGATGTTGGAGAGAGGAGGGACAGACGCCCTCTAGCCTGAGGACGGGATAGATGGGGGCGGGAGGACGGCCGGGAATTAGTTCCGGCGCTCGAAGCACACGGAAGGAATTGAATTTCGGAAGAAAGTGACGAATGCAGGTGACTTTCGGCGACCAGTACTATTTGGTCCCGGCACATAACGGACAGTACTGTACTAACGGGTGGAGACGTGAAACGTACAGTTATGGAGCGGAGCGGCCTTTAGCATTACATACATACTAAACGTACAACGGATTTGGCACGAGTCGCAAAGGCTTGATGCGCTGCTTGCACTCTCTGGCTCTGGATAAAGTAAGGACCATCCCTGGCAAGCTATCGCACACGATTTCATCCCGGCAAGGGCAGAACACGGGGACGACCCCTTCCTTTGGCTCGGCTCGTCGAGAGTTTCAGGCGTCCAGGGCCATTTATCAGGGTGCAAATTTACCTTTAATCTCGCTCGAAAGAAGCATGGAGCCGAACAACTGGCTCCTCCTTCCCAACTCGGGAAGTGCGCATCGTCCCGAAATGGTCCGGAGCTTGTGAAGCTGTGCGAAGCGAACACGCCCTCTGTAAACGTACCCGCATACCCGCACAATATACAGCACCGTACTGCCCATGTACGTCTTAAGGCACGTGTTCCTAAAGCTTAATCTAATACCTTGTCATGTTTTTGTACGTCGCATATCATATATCATACTGTATTTTGCTCTCGGGCCCTCTGCCCGAAGAAAAAAAATATTTGCGAGTCCGGCACCCGCGGCTAGAGAGGCCACTTCGCCGCTGTCAGGTTTGCTATGTATCATGGGACCGTAATTTAGGCTCAGCCTAGCCGTTTGGGGCTGGAACACCAAAAAAAAAAAATTTAACCCCGCGGAATGTCCGGACAACATCGACCTATTTCGACAGCTGCTTGCAGATCCATTGAGTGCACATGTATTGGGGATGAGTGTGTACGAGTCTGTAGATATAATGTATGACGGCCGATAGAGCGTACAACTAACGTCGGGTATAATACTGAAATAGAAAGGGAGCGAATGATACACCAATTCATCGAGACTGGAAGAACCACGATGCGCGCTTGCCTGTGGATGCAATGAATACACACAAAGTTGAGGGAGATATGGCACGTAAGGAACTTTACCTCCACTACAAAGGGACAAACTTAAATAAGCAAAACGATGATAGCAAATATAACAGTGGCGTACCTTTCCTCATTTTGGACCCTAGCAAGCGAGTTGGCAGGGACAACTGGGGTGGCAGCTGTTTCGGACGTCGTACGAGGCACAGCTCCACCGCCACCGCCACGCAGAGGTTTTGCAATTCTGCCTGCGAAACTGAGTGGAGAAGGAAGAACTGCGACCTTTTGCGCTGAGAAAATATTTCAGATCTCCTGGAAGGGGAGCATCGGGCTCGTGGATGTAATGTACCTCTTGCCTGGTCCAATCGGTCCTTGACAGCCTGAAGCTGGGCTTCAAACTTCTGGTTCTGAAGAGCAAGTCGACGATCGGCATCTTGGAGTAGAGCTTCAAGATTCTGTATCCGTTCATTCCTTGCGAGCAGCTTTCGTTCGGCAATTCCGGCTTCCTTCTTGAGGGCAGAATTCTGATCGACAAGCTAGAACGATGCGTGTGAGAGATGCGTAGCAACGAGTAACAGGGCTTTACCTGTTTCTGGACCAGCGTCAGTTGTTCGAGATTCCGTTCCAAGAAAGCCATCTTCTTCTGTTGTGCCTTCGAATTACTGTTACGGATCACATTATTGTATTGCTCCTTGATCTCGTCCAACTGTATTTCGAGTTCGACGACCTTCTCACAGCGATTCTGTAGATCGCGCATGAGGGATTTCTTCACGCCGTCAAATTCCGCAAGTTGGACATTGATAGCTTTGCGTGTCCGTTCGAGGTCTTGAGCACTCTCGGCCAGATTCTTCCCACCTTCGATACCAGCCGATGTGACAGCGAAGGCGCGCTGATAGGGGAATCAGAAGGGGGTTCAAGCACTTGCAACACCATGATCAAATCTGACCTTGAGTTCTTCATTGACGCTCTTCAGACTGTCAATGGATGCGGTCAAGCTCCGGGCCTCATTACTCTTCATTTCCAGTTGTTGCTTTAGGTCGGCTACCTCGCTGTGGTGGGCTTCACGCTTTGCAGCGTATTGAGCCTCCAGTTTGTTCTGCGATGATACCAGTATATTCAGACTCAGAAACGAGGTGAGCACAGTGCTCTCACCTTCAACTCGGCACTCGACCGCGCAATGTCCGCATTACTCTCCTCTTCGTCATGAATGACTTTCTCTGAAGGACGGATGAGCCAATATGGTAAAGCAGGACCAGTGACGTAACGAGTACCTAGTAGTTCTTCGTATTCTGTCTCCAAAGCACTGAGGCGGCTCTCCAACTCGTCCTTCCGGCGCGTGACGAGATCACTCTCATCCTGTTTCTGGCGGAGGCGGTCCACTGTCTCTCGAACAAGAGATTGACCTTCCGCAAGCTGCCGCCGGATTTGTGTGGCATCTTCAGCAGTTAGTGATGAGGCCTCCGGGTCCGACTCGATCGCATCGAGCTTGGTAACAATCTCACGCATTTGTTCGTCCTTCTCAGAAAACGTTCCCTGCTGCAAGCAACGAGATATTTGCTGTGTTGTCAGTATGGCAAGCTATGTGTCAGAGGTTAGAATTCTTGCCATATCAAACTGCGCCATCATCAGAGCCATCTTCTCTTGTTTCTTCCTCTCTTTGTCCTCAGCAGAGGGATCCTTCTGAGATGATTTCAGCTCTGCAATGGTATGCTTAAGTTCCTCGAGCTCGTTTCTAGCATCCGCATTCTGCTCTTTGAGAATGTCAACCGTGATGACGCTCTCTTTGTTGTCGAACTCGAGTTTCTCGACCTGAAGGCGGAGCTCGTTAAGCTGGACAGACATTGCCTTGTTTTCCTGCCACGCAGCCCAGATCAGTTGGCGCGTGATATGATGTTATGAATGAAGAATTTACTTTTGAGGATGCTGCTTCCTGCTCTTTAAGGAAGGCCAGCTCCTCCTTCAATTCCTTGACAAGTTTCTCAGCAGCCACAAGCGCTCCCTCGCGTTCAGCTAGTTGATCACTGAGTTCATTCTCGCGCTTCAAGAACTCTTCTCTCTCGTCTTTGTCTAGTCCTATCACGGTTGGGGTTTGTGGCCGACTATCCAATTCTTTCAAGCCCTCCAATGCAGGATTAACGGGTGTGGCACTACGTGTCGAGGAAGGGGTAGATGAGGTAGGCGTCTTCTTAGGCATCGTGGTCGATCCCGTCTTGTCTCCGGTAATTGGAGCCCATTCTGACGGATCGACAGCTCCTCCAGCGCGCCATATGGCAAGTTCCGCTTCGAGAGCGGCGATCTGCCTCTGATAAGAGGTATTCGAAATTTGCGCCTTCTGTAGGAGGTTCTTGAGCTCGAGCGGTGAAAGCTCTGCGTTGACGCGGGCAGTATTCTTGATCGACTTTGCGCGGATACCGAAGCGAAGCGTGGACAAAGTCTCAGCCTCATTAAAGGACGCCGGTGAGCAATTGATTATTAGCGTTGTACGTGAGTTACCGCCAAGCGATTCTTGCAAGATGCGAGTAAGTTTAGAGTCACGGTAAGGTATATGTTTCGCCTTTGGGACGCCCGATATATTCAATGTAAATGATTGGATCACAAGAGAAGGCTGACCTTTTCCGTAAGGGCATTTATCACCATCCCAAGAGCGGAAAGAGACTTGTTGATCTTCTTTGCTTCCTCTAGGGTCTGGCCGGAAGCGCCAGTCTTGCCGACCTTCTCAGAGCCCGCTAAATCTACTAGGTATAAATTGCCAGTCTTCTGGGCGCCAGATTCGGTATTTCTTTGGCTGATTGTGATAAGGAAAATAGAATGCGAGCGAGAACTTTCAGCGTTCATATCTAAGAGAAACAGCTCTACAATTTTTCCGCCGAAATACGATAAGCGACCACTTACTGGTAGACGTAACAACCCGAGCAGCTCCACCCTGCCTCATAATCTCGTAGACCTCGCGAGCGCTACTAACGTAGTAGTCGGACAGATTTTTAACGTATACGCCTTTTGATTTCTCTTCGTGTACTTGGAGATTGTCGTTTTGTGCTAAATTGAAGTGATTCAGTAAAGATAGACAATAGGACGCTGTCAAACCCACGTTGTAGCAAATCTCTAATACGTTCAAGGTATATCTCCATGTAGGATACCTTCACGAAATATTCTAGGTGCGCGTCCGACTCGACGATTGACTGGAATATTTGCTCGGTGATACGAGGAATTATTCCCTTCAGCTCATCTGAATCTATGTCAGCCCCCTGGAAATACATTTTGGTTATATATTCCGAGCTGGGAATAACAAAGGACGGACCATCATAGTAAAGGTCTTTCCACTGCCCGTTTGTCCGTAAGCGAAGACAGTTCCATTATACCCATCAAGCACATCTGGCAAACTTGGTTAGCTGTGCACGAGAGGTATAGGCACGACAAGCAGTATTTAAAGGGCATTCAGGGATACATACCCTTAACAATACTAAAGGAGTTATTGATATGGTGACTATACGTTGAATGTCAGACGGGGTAAGAGCTCACTCTTTCACACCGTAATCAAACACATCGTGCTGTTTCGCATCCATAGGGAATACTCGGTCAAAAGAGAAACCATCCTTCTCTGGGCCTGAGCTGACTTGCGCGGAACGAAGTTGAACTGTCTGCAGGTTGTCATCGAAGGCTACAATGATTTCGCCGCCTTCTCTTAACTCCAAGGCGTTTGGTGGTCGAAATCTGTTGATAATAGATTGGTGGTGAAAGCGCAGATCGTTAGAAGATTGATTAGTGGCTTGAATGGGTGTGTGACGACGCACCGACAGATGACCTTGATGTTGTTCGAAGACATGATTGCGGGCGAAAGTAAAGAGAGTGCGGGAGGGGAAAGAACGCGCGGAGGAACGAGCCGACGTGAAACACGAGAATCTAAATGTGCACGCGTTGCAGTTGCGGGCACCGTCAACAGCACGGACCGTCGCGACCACAATTGGTAATTTATCACGCGGGAACGCAGCGTGGCAGGAAACCTAGCTTTACACGGTAACGAGGTAGGTAAAGATAATAGAGTACAAAGATTCTATGGAGAAACGGCCCAGGTGCTCATTGATACGCTCATTCCTCATCGCTCCCCACTGAGGGTGGGCCGACCGGTCTCGCTCGGCTCGACGATGCCGTGGGACGCCGGTGTGCCCGCCGCTCCTCTTCCTTTGCAGCATAATCTGCAGCATCTATCCATTCCGAATAGATATCTATAGGCTCTGTTAAGTCTGAAATATGGTCAAATTTCTAGAATCATATCATGTCCTTCGTGCCAAACGTACGATTGACTTTACTCTGAAAACTTTGGCCGCAAATTTTGCATACAAGCTGCGCGATTCCCTCCTTCCTGTCGAGTTTGACGGTCACTGAATCATCGTGGTGACAGAATAAACACGTAAACGTAGTGTCTGCAAGTCATCCATGAGAACGTGAGGCGGCAAAGAATGAGAGATTCATCCTACCGAGAGGATCCCTCTTTCGTTTTGGGCCTGGTTTTCTGGAAGACTTTTTACGCTTTCCCATTGCTACCTTGTGAGTGGCCGCGTCAAGAGATACTCCAAGGATCACTTGTCGTCCTCGCTATACACATGCACATATAACGCACGGTCATGTGACACAATCTCCTACGCTGCACGTGATTCGACGCGTGTTGAGTTGAAAGCGCGAATCTGGTAAGTGCGTGCGGACAATCCACCCGAGATCTTCACTTTCACTTCTTGCATCCCAGATGGCTACCCGTCGCACTGCATTTACTCGCAGTCGCTCACAAACAGGGGGGTCAATGCTACCACCTCCTCAACCCGTGGCTCGGCCTAAATCTGTTATGGCTAAGATTCAGCGCTCTGGGCCAGTAACCACCCCTTCACGGCAAGAAGCATCCGGACACCCCTCGGCGTCTCCTTCAACCACCTCCCTTGCACAGTCTAAGCCAGTGGCAAGGACTCAGGTACCACTCCAATCTCAAGAAGAATATGAAACAAATATTCAAGTTGTGGTTCGTTGTAGGCGCCGCTCCGACAGAGAGGTCCAGGAGAGTTCCCCGATTATTGTTAGTACCGAAGGTGCCCGAAGTCATGCCGTATCGATAGAAACGGCCGCTCCGGTGTCGAGTCTAGGAGTCGTCACCCTTCCTCCGACGAGGACATATCCCTTCGACCTTGTCTTCGGACCGGAGGCAGAGCAGTCCATGATTTACCAAGACGTCGTTCATCCAATGCTCGAAGAAGTCTTGCTGGGATACAACTGCACGCTCTTTGCTTATGGGCAAACTGGAACTGGAAAAACGTAAGTCTCGCCATGTCCATGTCGATTCCCCCAATGGAGAGCCATTTCTGTTCAGGTATACCATGCAAGGCGATCTTGGGACCACTCCTTTGGGGAACCCAGTGGCCACCGCGGGGATGATCCCTCGGGTACTTTTCCGTCTCTTCAACCAGCTCGAAGAATCCGGCGCTGACTACAGTGTCAAAATATCATATATCGAACTCTACAACGAAGAACTTCGCGACCTTCTCGCGTCAGATCTCGCTGCACCTGTGGGGAGTAGTCAACCCATGAGTATGGGTTCTGGCGGTTCAAGGGATGTAGCACCCGGCGGACTCAAGATCTTTGACGACTCCAGCAAGCGCGGCGTGCTAATACAGGGATTAGAGGAGATACCTGTCAAAAGCGCGACAGATGCATTGGCCCTTCTTGTCAAAGGCAGTGACCGCCGCCAGATCGCTGCTACCAAATTCAATGACCATTCTAGTCGATCCCACTCAGTCTTCTCCGTCACCGTGCATACCAAGGAGGTCTCAACTATGGGCGATGACCTACTTCGCGTCGGCAAGCTCAATCTCGTCGATCTTGCCGGTTCTGAGAATATAGGTCGATCGGGTGCCGAGAACAAGAGAGCCCGCGAAGCTGGCATGATCAATCAGAGTTTATTGACTCTGGGCCGCGTCATCAATGCACTTGTAGAGAAGTCACCTCACATTCCATATCGGTGTGTACCTTTTCCCACACTCAATATTGACGATGTATTGATTTCTTGAAGGGAGTCCAAACTTACCAGACTCTTACAAGATTCTCTCGGAGGTCGAACAAAGACATGTATCATTGCCACCATCTCACCTGCACGTTCGAACATGGAGGAAACGTTGTCGACTCTCGACTACGCTATTCGAGCCAAGTCCATCCGCAATCGTCCTGAGATCAACCAGCGTATGACACGAAACGCCTTGCTCAAGGATTATGTCGCAGAAATTGAGCGCCTGAAGGCGGATCTCCTTGCGGCGAGGGAGAAGAATGGCATTTTCTTCTCGGAAGACACGTGGAACCAAATGAACGTGGAACAGGAACTCACACGGACAGCTCTGGAGGAGTCTAAGCGCCAAGTCGAGGTAGTTGTGAGACAACTCAAAAACGTACAAGAGGAATACCAAGAGGGCATGAATTTACTCATGAAGCGGGACAGCGAACTCAAGGAAGCAAAGCAGGAACTCTCGGAGACCATCAACGTCCTGACAACGACAGGCGACGAGCTACAAGAAACCAAAAGGGCGTTGGATGAGGAGGTCGTTGTTCGAGAGTCTTATCAAACTACCGAGGCCAGTCTGGATGATGTCGCAAGGGGACTAAAGCGCACAGCTCAAGAAAGCCTCGCAGATTTAAGCGCCATGTTTGCTAAGCTATGTACGACCATTTCTACAAATTTCACTTTACAAAAGCTCAAAATCTAGTATAGCACGAAAGACTACAGTGCTCAGTGCAAACGTCGAAGCTGTCCTCAGCTTTGGAAGGGTTTTAACCTCAGAGACACAGAAATTTTCAGCCGAGTTGGATGTTTTCATCAAAAACACTACGCAAGGCCTTGCGAAGCTGCGCTCAGATGAGGACCAATACCAAGCTAAAGAGCTTGAGAATCTTGCTGGGCTCTCAGGTCGAGTCAATGACCAAATCCAACGGGTACAAGATGTGATGTCATTAATTCGTGCAAAAGATGGGCTATCAGCAGAAGCTTTAAGCACTACGCAGACGGCAGTGAAGGAGTCTCACGACAGCATTCGCACGGCGTTTTCCTCCTGGTCAGACAAGCTCGAGAAATCTAGCTTGTCCTTCCGCGCCGACGTCGAGAGGTCGTCGACTGACGGCTTCCAAGCGGTACGTACTCTACAACCTTTTCCCGTAACACACGTGATGACATGGATTTAGGTCGAAAAAGCTCTGAACTCGATAGCTGTCCTTATCCAGAGTGTAATCCACGACAGTCAAGAGTATATGTCCGTGGAACGCAAGCACAGCACAGAAATCATATCACTGGCAGAGAGTCAGGCAGAGGAACAGATTCGCTATCTCAAAGAGCAAAATGCCCAGCTGACTCGCCTGCTGCAAAATGAGAAGTTGAAGTCGGAGCGCATGAAGAACGACCTTGTAGAACGTGTCTCGGGTCTCTTTAGCGATTTTGTGACCGAACGGGATAGATCGTTGGAGGAAGCTTTCACCAAGATAAAGCAAGAGAACGGCCGAGTGGAAAACACTTTGAGTGGCTTTACAGAGGAATACCCGCGGAGAGCTGACGAGGTCATGACCCGGAATCAAGAAATGGGCACCTTGCTCGAGAAGAAAGAAGAACAGTGCAAGCGTCTTAGAGACGGCGCGATTAAAGTGATTCTGGTTATTGCACCCCCTTTGCTCAGCGATTGATAAAGTTATCTAGTCTCTTGGCCGTGTCAGCGACACAGTCGTGGAAGGTCTGTCAAATATGCAAAACCTTGTCACAACGTCCCTATCGACGTATTCCACCGAGATGACACGGCAAACCCATGTTCTGAGGTCGATAACTGCGGATGGTAGGTATCACTCGTAATCATGAACCGCCGCGCTAACACCCCATCAGGATTTGAACGCCATGATCGCGCAAAGAGAGCCAGGATCGATGCTACTGACAGTCTTGGTGTGGATATGCAAGCCGAATCTCGGCATCTCCAACACGCCATTGCTGCCATGTCTAAGTCGTTAGAAGCAAATGCCTCCAAAGTGACGACAGAGGTACGTACCTTGCCTATCATCCCTTGGGATGAACCGCAGTTAATTGGTACCGTAGACTTCGAAATTTGTTAGATCAGCCCAAGTATACCAGAAGTCCGCCTCGGAGCGCTTGACCTCTATACGCAAGATGACCGACTCGCTGGTTGAACAAGGCAGTAGGGAGGATTTGCCGACGGGCAGCACACCTCGAAAGCGCGTCTGGCAATACACCGATAGTTGGGAGCTGACCAGAGACCGCGATACCATCCTTCAAGGTTGGAAACAGAGAGCTGTACAGTCGCAAGATGATGGATCCGACTCCGACTCCGAGTCGTCTTCCGCTCGACAAGATAATATCCCACATTTATTACCCTCTTCAAGCAGCTTGAAACAGCTTCCATTGCCTAGCATTGCCGTGCAGCCCGACGACATTTCGGGGCCACCGGATCCGTTGCCTCCACCCTACCTTGAATCCGATCCCGGCCAACCACTCACGTCTAACCTTCCCTTACCGTTGGCACCAGCGGTCGTCCCGAATAAAGCGCCACCTTTGGTGGCTTCTAATCCGTCCATAAAGACAAAGATCGGTAAAGCAGGTTCCGATGTTGTACCGGCTATGGGCACCCTGACAGAGCGCTCGACGAATCTAATACATGTTAGAGGGTCTCGAAAAGCCCGATAATGTTTGTTGTTATCATTAGTCTGCGCATTCGGTGTATATCTACATTCATTTTTCATCGCAAAACTAAATTATTGTTTCTTGTTTGTCGTGTATGATTGTGTGATGTGGGATCGTTAGTTGTTGCCTTGCGGCAGGCCCTGACACGGTCATGGCCTTCGGACGCGTCCGATATTTTTATGTCAGTCACTGACGCTAGTACTGTACTGAGAAGAACTCCCACTTCGATGGATAACCAAGAAGACACAGATACGCTCCTTGCATTGTTAAGCAGCCTTCTGCCTGAAAATATTGCGCCCTCGAATGAGAGCCTTCTGGAAGCATTGCTCCAGACAGACGGGAATGTCCAAAAGGCGGCTGAAATCGTCTCAAAACAGCACTTGAACAACAACAAGCGCAAGAGGAATGTCGGCTTGGATAGCTGGCTGACACGCGCCGCTTCTTCCAAGGGGGACAATGGTCGGCCTTTAGCTTCAGACTCTACTACTCAACGGAGCCCCAGCCGGCTGGGATCCGAATATTCTAACAAGAAGCCACGTTCAAGTTCTGCAAGTGGCACAAACACCACGAAGAATGGCCCGCTGTTGTCGAAACCAGTAAAGCCAGTGAAGAATCTACTGGACGTCCTCCGCCAGCCTCCCAGCGACGTCACTAGTAGTAGCGTCCCGCGTCTTCCCCCACTGACCCTCAGCAATCCTTCACTCGTAGCGCAGCACACTCCATGCACGCTCCATCTGGGCATTCTACCTCCGGAACTCGCATGTCGTCTCTTCTACACAATGCTTCACGAGGCTCAAGATTGGTCGAGAAACAAATGGTGGCTATTTGACCGGTTGGTCGAAAGCCCGCACCGATCCTCTCTGTACACTCGGCACCCTGTCGAAGGCAATGACGAGGCTGCTTGGCAGGGGATAACACGCGCATGGTGAGACATTTCAACGCCGTTTCTCTTACGCTTATACGCTTCGCTAGGTATAATGGCCTCCAAGGTGCGGTCCCGAAACAATTCCCCACACCCATGGAGGAGGCATGCAACATCGTCGAAATGACCGTCAATGCCGAAATGCGCAAGCGCCAACGGTTTCTCCTAGAGTGGGGCGGAGATCCCGGGGATCCCGACGGCCATCTTACATGGCGAGCCAACTTTGCCGCCGCGAATTGTTACGAGGGTGCCAAGGAAGCTGTCGGGTTCCATTCGGATCGCTTGACTAGTATAGGTCCCTATCCAACCATTGCGAGTCTGAGTCTAGGTGCGTAAAGCTTCTCCGCCACCACCTCTTTTCGACTGTCGGTGCGACGGTTGTGGCAGGCACGCGGAGAGTTTTTCGCCTTCGGGAGGTCATCGCGCTCGACGAAGCTGGAAAAAGGTCTGCTCAAACATTCGACATGCCTCTGCCACATAACTCGGTCTGTATATACTCAGCTTGCGTGGCGGTGACTCCACCCATTCACCTGCTCGACTCCCTTACAGCTTTGCATAATGCACGCGTCTACGCAGGAGCGATTCAAACACTCAATACCGCCACGTAATACCATCGATCGTTTCCACCCACCCTATCCTCCACCGCCCGACCTACCCGAACTCGCTTTTGACCCGGGAAATTGTCGAATAAATATTACGTTCCGTTTCTTTCGCCCCGATTTTCACCCCGATACGATTCCACGTTGTAAGTGCGGTGAGATGACGACGCTGAGGCCAGACATGAAAGGACGACAGCGTGAATTGGAGAGGAACGGCAAGGACAGGAGTCCTCTGGAAACCAACGGGGGTCGCAGTAATACTACGGGCTACTGGTGGACGTGCACCGCTGGAGATCAGAACGAAGGGAAAGGGTGTGGATTCTGGAAAGTGATGGATGTGAAAGCTGAAGGACGAGGGCCATTTATAATGTTGTAGCAGAACAGTGTGACATTACTTTTTATCAGCGATCATGATTATGTTCTCCGTGTTCGTTCAAGCTCAACCTGAGAGGCTCGGAGAACAGAATCGCCGTGACTTGACCCAAGCCACCCAATTACTGCCCGTTTCATGTGACTTAAGCTTCGTATGTACAGTCAAAGTCAAATCGGTTCCGCTGCGCGAGGCCAGACACCGCATACACGGCCACGGTCACACCAGATACAAACCTGTGACAGAAGAGATGATAATCTATCAAGCAGTCATCCCAGTGGATGTTGGGTTTGACGACGTGGATCGCGCTCCTGGGATAGGTGCGCGGTTTCTTCACCTCAGGGTCTTGGTCACCGTCATCATCATTCCGCGCAGCCTGAGTGCAGTCTGTGCGATACGACGAGATGGATGCAAGTACAGTAGATAGATGATGATTAAATCCGTTTATTGATGTCTGTCTATGATGCAGCAAGGTAATACTAACGTCGTGATAAAGTATCTATATGTCCTTGGGAAAAACCCATGTCCTCGACTTGAGTGCCTCCAAATCAGTCTTCGCATAGTCCATGATCAAGGCTGCAACCCTAGGTTCGACACCGATCCATTCCGCGAGATCAGCAGGTCCGAAAAAGTCCGATGCAAGCTGAGAGATGCGAAAAAACCCCTTTGCCTTGAGAGCAGCACCATAGGGAGAAAAAATAAGGCCGTCGGTTTTACGCTTCGAATGCTGGTCCAGATATCGGAACCATTGATCGATATTAGGGATTTCGACACCTTCAACATGTGGCGCGATGGATTGTGATGAAGATAAAGATGGTGGGGCTGTATGGGACTGAGATGGGCCTGAAATGGTGTTTGACATCGCCGCCGGGGCCACATATTGTATTGCAGCATGTCCTTGGTTTATGAGCAAACCATATGGTGGCATGATGATGGTGGGAGCAGGATAGCCATATGGCAGAAAAAATCCGCGGTTCTCTGTCAGTTGGGTCTGAGGATATGCAGGCTCATCATCTATGATTGACCCATGGGCACGAAAGTAAGAGATGATGCGCCGAACAGAACGTGGGGAGAGTGCCAGGCACATGGCAATTTGTTGAGGATTGAGGAAGTTGGACAGTCGTACAACCGCCCATTGCATCTCAAAAGAGATCTCCTGACCTTGATCCATGTCTGTGATGCAGTCAAGTTGAGCGCTTTGAGCAGTTGACAGGATACGGGAATCAACTCACCCGGCATCCAGCTGATCAAAGTCCCGAAATCCCGAAATTACAAACCTTGTTCTTTGCCCCTTGGTCAAAAAAACCCGTGTTCCGTAGGGTTCAGCAAGTTTATCGACGTAATTTTCTTCAAATTCCGGCAGCTCGTTGAGAAGAATCGGTTTGGAAATATAGACGCATTTAAAATTTCCCACGAGCGACAAATCACGTGAAAAGGTAGTAATTCCTTCTTATCTATCCTCTGTCATTAAAAAGATGGCCATGGCTGCTCGCACCGCAACTATCTCTCGAAAAACCAACGAGACAGAGATCGAAGTATCCATCAATCTTGATTGCCAACCCGGTTCAGCATCTCAACAAGTCATCGATGTCTCCACCGGAATTGGTTTTCTCGATCACGTACGTTTCTTCCACCGAACCTAGCGCTCTTTTTTCTTCTACACTCACGGAGAGATCCATGCATACTATCCATGGGGATGCACGCATAGATGTACCACGCCCTTGCGAAGCACAGCGGCATGTCTCTCACGCTGAAGGCGAAAGGCGATCTCTGGATAGACGACCACCACACAGCCGATACGTTCACCGTCATCATCTGCACCAGCGAGCGTCCTCATCTCTATTTGCGCTCACACAGGACACGGCGATTGCCCTCGGCACTGCGTTCAAGCAGGCGCTAGGTGAAGTCAGGGGGATTCGTCGATATGGCACGGGCTTTGCTCCACTCGACGAGGCAAGTCTGTCTAGAACTGTATCCCTGCTGCAGAATACAAGTCATCACACGGCGTCGCTGACAGGCTCTTTCGCGCGCTGTCATCGATATTTGCTCGCGTCCCTACTGTGTGACCGACCTGGGCATCAAGCGCGAAAAGATCGGTGATCTCTCGACGGAGATGTTCCCACACATATTCCACTCCTTCGCCATGGCGTCTGGGTGCACGCTGCATGTCGACGTTTTGCGCGGCCAAAACGACCATCACAGGTATGCTCAGGTGTTGGGACCGGTTGTACACGAGGTCACATCTTTCACGTTCAGAGCAGAATCTGCCTTTAAAGCCCTGGCTCTAGCCATTCGCCAGGCCATTGAGCGGACGGGAGGAAGTGAAGTTCCCAGTACGAAGGGTGTATTATAACATCCTCGTTGGATGGTGTGCAGAAGAGATTCGATCTACAAGGCGCTCGGGCTTGGCACAGGTTCTGTGCGAGCCATCGCCATCTGGAAGTGGTAAAATAATATATTATCAGAGTGCGTTCTATTCGTAACCTTTCAAAGATCATGACCAAAGAAGGCATCGTTTCTCCGGTGGAGGATTAAGCTGCAAGGCTCATGTGAAGGCATATCAGATGGATGAACTAAGCAACAGACCTTCGCCTTTGCAGGGCAATTGAAAGCCTTTGCGAATTCCGGGACGTTGTGCAAGGTCCCATCCACGCGGAATTGATTGGGAGAATGTGGGTCCGTACGAACCCGCTGGACCAAAGCCTCTGGTTTGATGTTCTCCGCCCAAATACGACCGAAGGCAAGGAAGAAGAGTTGATCTCTATGTGCGTTGGTTAGAACTGATGAAAATCAAGACGGTCAGCTGTGACATACCTTGTGTAATCAAGACCAGGTAACAGATATTCGTTTCCGGCCTTTAAAGAATCGTCGAATTGTGCTTTCCACGCACGGTATGCTTGGATTATGCCCGAATCGCCGATATTCTCCCCAGATGTCCTGAAAACAGGTCAAGTAGGGCCCATTATGATCCAAAAATTGCGTACAGATTACCCTGCGATGAACGAGTCTCAGCGGAGTTATAAAGGGTTGAAAAGCAAAAAGCCTACGTTTACATGAACCTTACCACCGTGCCCATCATCAACGGTGTAAGCTAAGATGAAACGATTGAGCTGAGAAAGAAGTATCAACGAAAAAGGTGGAGCGCACCGGAGTATTGTTTCTCGAGGCAACTCTGTTTCTCCATGAACCTCTCGCTTGTTGCATCCGTCCACCACTCTTCCAGTTTGCCTTCTTGGTTGTACAAGCGCCCGGCAGAATCAAAAGCATGCTGTTGTTCAAACAAAATGAGAACATTCTCATGCAAGAGCATAAATCGGGACACACTGTTAGCTCGTGAGATGCGACTTGGCCGAACGCTCCGTAATTGAGGTAGCCAGGCCAATCTTTGTTGAAGAATGGTGGCTGTAAAATGCCAGCAGGGAACACAATCTAGAACAGATTTATCAGCAGCGACGCGCGCACGCGTACCGGTAAAACCCACCTCATTCGCCGGGGGATTGTAGTAGGCATTTACAGTTGCCGGTGTCATCTCCCATGCGTCTAAGTCACGGCGTTTTCCCAACTGTAGCCACTCTTTGTAAATATCGCTTGAACTGGCTCGTGTGCTTTAGTAACATATAAAGGTAGGACGTCTATAATCTTCATACCTCGCACCGAGCATGTTGTTGAAGTAGCCAAACTTGCTTATATTGACGCGAGTATAGTATTGCAAGAGCGATTGGGGGTTCTCTGTGTTAGGAGAACTAGGGTAGCCAACCTTCACGCGGATCGCATCGGCCTGAGAAGGGTCATAAAGACGTTCATTCTAACATACAAATTGGAGAGGATATGACCTTTTCGGCGGCAGCAACGGCAGATTCTTCATCCATCCAAGGTATGGTCGATAGTGACTTCTTGAACGCCTTCACAATATCTATGCAAAATGAATTCGAAACCAGCGATGGAGTCGATCAGTCACGCACCGGTGATCACCTTGGTGCCCTTCTCCTTAGAGTCACCCGCGAAGGTCTCATTTACAAAGTATCTTCCAGTCGCGAACCCCAAAGCCTGATCCACACTATTGATGCAGTACTCCGCACGATCGCCAATAGCACCGGGCTTTATGCCTTGCAGAACCTCCTGTAGATTTCTTGCAGCCTTCCAGGATTCCGTGGAGGGTCCAAGCCGGGGTGCTAGCACAAGAGCGGCGCGAGAGACGAGGTATGCCTCGAGTACATCCGCCTTAGTTTCGTTGAGAATGGATGAAAGTGAGCGAGTGTATGCCGGATAAGTCACGACAAGTTCAGATGGGTAATCGCGTGGCGTAAATGTTGCGAAATAATTGGGGAAATTGACTTGGGTTATGGTCTTAGTGATGTTGGATATAGGGACCTTATTGTAGGTGTATAGAGGATCCTGGTATAGGATGTCTCTGTACATTTGTCAGTATTTGAATTGGGTCATTTTCGAAATGTCCTGACAGGTCAAGGCTCGCGCGTGCAAGCTTCCACTCGAATTTGACTACTTCTTCGGCAAGCTTTGTTGGATTCTTTGGACGGTCCTTCTCGCCATCGTCATCCTTGTCATCGTCATCACCCCACGGAGGCCAAGGAACGGGGGGCCAAGCGTTCACAGAATCCTCATTATTGACCAAAGATTGCGAGGGTTGCTTCTTCTCTGCCTCGTAATGGATTCTGAGAAGACGTTCCAAAACGCTTGTGTAGACTTCTCGCATCGTCTTGTCCTCGAAGTACTCCTAAAAGTTGTTCGAGAGACAGGCCTAAATCGAGGACTGTGTGGACTGACCTTTGAAGGCAGACCGAAGCTGGTTTGTTGGAACCAGAGGATCATGAAGTTAGGGTCGACGGCAACGTCGCCTTCGACATTGAATTCAAAGAGAGCGGGAACGCCTAGGTTGAACGTGAGCGGATTCAACAACGCTGGCTCTCTTAAATATATATTGACCTCTTGAATGCAAGAACGCCAAGGCGGCTGTCAGCTGTTCTCGCTCTTTGTCGCCATCGTCAGTAGTGATGACCTTAGTGGATTCGCCTCGATAAAGTTTTTTAACTTGAGCGACGAAGTCCTTGAGAGGCCCCTCGCCCAACTGATTCAAGGTATGTTCGTCCATGCAAGAACTGTATAGGTTACGTAGTTTGGTGAGGAGTTGCTGATCAGCGGATTCCTTGAGGGAAGCGATAGAGATGGGACCATTGCTATCGAGGATGTCCTTCACAATCTGCTGGTTTTCTTGGAAAAGAAGACTGAAACTGCCGAACCGACCCTTATCTGAGGGGAGAGGATGGGCCTTGCGCCAACCTCCAGCTGGTAGGAATAAGTTAAATAGGCTAAAGCTGCAAGGCTAGACGAAACCTACTGGCATATTCGTAGAAGTTCTCACAGGGGTCCTGTGTAGTGTCCAAGGAAGAGAGAATAGTCGCAGAAAGGACGACGCATTGCGGGGAGAAGCATTCTTTCTGAAAGCTTGTCAACCGAAATTAGAAGCGGATAGATGGGATAGAGACTCACTCTTTCTGGAGGAATTGTAGGGCCAGGTGGAGGCACGCCCGGGACGGTAGTCGTAACGATAACAGTAGCCGTGGTAAACGACGGGACGGTGACGATGCTTGTGTATGTACTGGGGGGTTTTTCTCCTCCCGGGGAATCAGGCGCATTGTTGAGCTTATGCTGAGAGCCGATGAATAGGCCGACGAAGATCGAGCAAAGCAGGAGGAAGGTCAGGAGGAGAACGAGTAATATCTTGTTGAGGGGCGTGAGTGGATCTTGAAGAAGCGAACCAAGTCTGTCGGCTATGGAGGGTGTGGCAGCGGCTTGAGGGCCGCCATTATCTTGGAGGAGAGGGGCAGACTCTGGATGGATGCAAGCAAAAGTGCATCGTTTGAGACGAATGAGATTGTTGAGTGTTACGACAAAGACACTGACCTTCGTCAGTAGATACCCTTGCCTGCCTGTCAGACATGAGAGAAACCCTGCTTCAGGGAGAGAGAGAAGATATGGAAAAGTGAGCTGCGTGTGAGTATTGTGTGATGAATGATATACGCCTCACCGTCGAGGCGCGACCCTCCGGTCGGTCTCGGTTCATTCAGCACGTGGCACGTGTGCGTTCCATTGCTTGCTTATGACGTCCACTCGGCAATGATACGCACTCTCAACCCTCGCCTTCGTGCCCTCGGTCGTCTTCGCTTACAGCAACCTAATCACACGGTGCCCCCACTCTGCACCAGACCGTTGTTTAGTCTCTTCAAAAAGAACCCTTCTTCTAAGCCAGAACCCAGACCCACCCTCTCTCAGGACAACCTTTTCCATCCTTTCTCCGAGTCTCCCTTCCCTGCATTAGTTGCTCGAGGAGAAGCCATCAAGTCATTGGCGCCATGTCCCGTTTGTGTCTCTGATCACGAACACATACATGCTCAAACCAACGCCCAACCTCGAGCGGTCAATTTCGAATGTCCAGATTGCGGGTGGCCTACTCATTGCACCGAGGACCACTGGCGCGTTGACAATGAACATGCGAAATACTGTTCTCGTCTCCGTGAAGTGAATGAAGATGAACACGACCTTCGCAGTGGCCGGAGACTGCGGGAATTCGAATTGCCAGGTGCGTGTGTCTTGCATCTTGCATCTCACAATTTTACCGCTTACCTTTGTTTCGCAAGTGCAGGTCAACAGGACACAGAAGCTGCTATATCCTTCGCGAATTGGGACGTGTTCTGGTATACGCGTAACTTCCCGTCGATGGACACGGAACGATCACGGAGACACGCCAGCAAGCTACTCACATATCCCATAACGATCGGGTCTGCAATACACCAATACAGTCCTTTGACCCTTGGAAATCAAAGGCTCACACCAGAAGGCAGTCGCTCGTTAGCTGGTAAGTATACCTATTCTTTGATCTTATCTGTAATTCGTAATTCACGTGTACGGTACCAGCATTGCGACTGACATTACATGGTGCAACGGGGACGCCAGAGACCGAAGAGGCCTCGATTGATAAACCTCAAATGCGAATATTCATCCTTGGCGCACGGGCGGAATCATCGTTGCCCACCCACGTTTGGGAGCAGCTTACGCTTTTGTTCCCAGCCGCATTGTTCCACCTCTATTTCATCGGACCGCAGGTTTCCTTGCCAAAACCTCCAGCTACCACCTCCAGTAACACGACGTCAGAAACCACGTCCCAGTCAACTGGTACTTCCTCCAGCTCCCAGGAGGCCCCTGCCTCTGCCCCATCTGCCGAGCCTGACGAGGAGAAGCCAGTCTATCTACCTAATGTGTATGAGCCTCCCACGCCCGCTCCCATTGCTCGACATAAGCGTACACGGTCGTCGATCGATCGCTATGGAGTACCATCATATACGGTGCCATACACTCCACAGTTGACCATCACTGGCATGCAGTGCAACTACCATGAGGTACATGCGCAATTCCAGGACACCTTCGATCCATATACCGACCTCTTTATGGTGTTCTCACCGGGCCTCGGCTTCCCGTCACTAACCTCGATCTCCGATGTCACTGGGGAACCTCTCCTCCAAATTGAGTCTCCCACGGAATGGGGGCCCGTACTCCCGCTTCTGTTGGCCACCAAGTGTCCTATTTTCTTTACCGGTTTCTCCCCTACGGATGTCGAGCGGGACGTCAAGTCATTGTCAGTCGCGCCAGGAGTTGCAGGTGAATTTGATTGGGTGATCACACCGGGAGAGAATGCATTCGGAAGCGAAAAATGGGAGGTTGCAGACTTTGATCCGAGGGTAATGGTCAAGGCGAACTGGGGAATATGGGCTATTCGTGGCAAGCGAAGGGATGTGCGCGAACGAAATACCTAGATTAGATTAGATAATTAACATCGATTACGTGAGACACGCGTCGCGTCGCGTCTTTGAATTACACATTAAACAGGCCACCCCACGTTGAACGTTGGAATCCTCAATGGTGTTCGTCCCACCACCTCACCTGGCATCGGCGTCTCGTCCATCTTATGCGGAAACATACAATAACATCCTCGCCGCGCATAGAAGATCTCCGCTTTCTGCCGCTTCCTCTGTCATCATCCTCGTCGCGCCGGATGTTGACGCACTCTGCGCCGCCAAGATGTTCGCCGAGTTGTTCAAACAAGACGACGTCATGCATCGCATCACTCCCTTGTCCGGGATCGCAGATTTGGAACGTATGCGCGATGAACTTATAGCGTATTCAGAAGTGCATCACATCATTGTCGTCATTCACCCCGCACTGAACGTCGCGTTGCCAGCTCCATACTCTCATCCTTCTGAACATCGGCTCCGTCCTTGACCTACCTTCAGCGGAGTGGTTCGGTGACTTCCCTCCCAAAGTTCATGTGCACGTCATCGACTCAGGTCGGCCGCAGAACTTGTCCAGTCTGTTCGGCGAGGGTGAGGGAGCGGAGCGTATTATCGTATGGGACGACGGAGGAGCCGAGAATCTAGATGGAGAGAGGAAAGCGTGGGAGACACTCAATGTGAGTGTCTTGTAATCTTTCACTTTTTTGCGTGCGCTGATTTTATGTCTCCTGAATGAAGAATAACCCGGAACCGGAGTCAGATGAGAGTTCCGATGACGACTTATCCGAAGATCTGCCCGAAGACTCCGCAGAAGAAGGCATGCACAGTCCCTCTCGTAAGCGGAGATCCCTCAGCGACGGTAGTAGGACGCCGAGTAAACGCAAGCGATTGGACGACGACGTAAGGACGTTTTATTTCTTGCATAATCAGAGCCTCACAGTGAGTGGTTGCAGCGACGTCCTCGCGTATCAAGAGAGGAGCGCGACCAGTACTATGCCTCGTTAGACAAGTACTACATGTCCGGCACATGGTACGGACAGAGCGCCGCCGGCATTGTCTACCTTCTCGCAACTGCGCTTGAACGTGTCGATAATGAGCTCCTCTGGTATGCCCCATATGTCTGTCTCATTTCATCCGTGATACTCACTAACCAAGGCTCGCAATCCTTGGCCTTACGAACCAGTATATTCGTTGTCGAATATCACGATTGGAGTACGAGAAATACCACTCTATCTACTACGACGAGGTTTCCCGTCTCAATCCACCCCCGCCTGCGAACGATGCGCATGGCTTGGCCGCATTGAGCGCAGACGATATGTCACTGCGCACAACAGACGAACTCCGCTTTGAGCTTGTCCGGCATTGGACACTGTATGATGCAATGTTCCACTCAAGCTATGTCGCGGGGAAATTAGGAATCTGGAAGGAACAAGGTCGGAAACGGCTAGCAGGTCTTCTCGCAAAAATGGGGTGGGTCGCATGCGAGGCTTGTCTGCGACTCTCCTCGTCTTACTGAATGTTTGCCGCAGGTTCTCTGTCCCTCAGACTCAACAATTGTACGCGCACATGGACATGGACTTGAAGCGCCAGCTCCGTGAAAAACTCGACGCGATCGCTCCAGAGTATGGTATGATCGAGCTCACGTACCCTTCCTTCGTACGATGCTACGGCTACCACATGCAGCCTCTATCGGCCGCCGACGCCATCGACGCGCTCAACGCTCTCCTGGACGCCGCCACCGGCGTGAGGATCGAAGTCGAAGCCGACGGCGCGCGCAATGGTGGTGAATGGTTCGGTGGCGGGCGCGTGTGGCGCGCCGCAGGACGCTGGGGAGTCCAAGAAACGAAAGAGGGGGCAGGCGTGCGCGATCGTAGTCAGGAAGAGAGCGTAAACGGGGAGAGGGGGGACGATGGGCGCGAGTCTTGCCTTGTGCGGAACTTTTGGAACGCGTTCGACGCCCTGGAGGAGTGAGCACAGTCTTTTCTTTTGGATGGTGTCCCACGGGCTGATCATAGCTGGACGTCGCAGCGTCACCCGCCTGAACGAGGCAATCGGTCTGGCGAGATCGGTCCACCAAGCGATCATCCGAACGGGCTCCTCCATCATTGATAAGAACGACATTCGCATGATACGTGGCCATCGCGTTGTGCAGCTCAAGCAGGGACCCGACCTCGCCTTGTTCTCGCAGCCAGGAGTCCTATTCCGACTCGGTCTTTGGCTCACGGAAGTGCTACGTGACCGGGTTACTGCGGTCAGCATCAGCAGGCGAAGCAAAAAGAAGAGCTTGCCTTTGATACTTGCGTGTTTGGATGAGCAGGATCAGACCTATCTTGTGATCGGCTTGAACGAAAGCGTAGATTTTGGCGACGTTAGGAAGAAGTGAGTGTCTCGCGCAGCCAGGAGCCGCAAGCCGCAAAGTGCTGACATTTTGTCCAGCGAGTTTGGTCTGACTTTCCTAGATGCGAAGGAGGACTCCAATGCGCGGACGCGACATAGCTCATTCGACACCAATGTGTTGTTGGTCAACGAGGCAGATTTCGACAAATTCATCGGAGAGGTCTATAACGCAAAAGACAAGTACAAATACTGATATACCACTGGTACACGCATGGATTTTCGAACGTATCTGTAGTTGTATACCTTGTATTCAGTCATCTGTGATAACGCAATCTAGAGCTAATTCGTTCGGGCATTACGAGAAAGAAGTGCGATTCACTCTGATGAACCCCAACTGAAGTGCCAGATGCCCATCCCGGGTCTGTGATAGCAAGTGAGACGGACCTAAATTTGCCGTAATTATGGGAGACACGTACCCTGGTTCAGAATGCCTGGAGAAGTAATCGAAGTCCACATTCACTGCCATCGCCAAGACCAACTGCAATGGAGGTGAACGGGGATTACAGGAGGTAATGTGGCGGCCTTACTGCTCGTTCTTGGAGTGACAACTCCCGAAATACCGTTGGTTCCCTTGGTGTATCATCCTCGCCCTCGGTAGATGGTGGCAACGGTGCAAAGTTCACCGAATATTGTCCTATCTCCGATTAGATAGCCACTTCGTGTGTCCATGACATGTAAGAGACTCGCCTGTATCGGTAAACATTTCACGCCCAATGCCGCGAAATGCGCGGCTTATACTCGCCAACTCTTCACCCCGGGAGCCGCGAAGCGTGAAGTTCCACGCCCAAAAGCCCTCATCGATCTTGGCAAACTGCGCAAAGTGATCTGGCTCCGGTTCAGGCTGAGGCTCGCTGGCATTCGACAGTATAGCTTTCGGTGAGGCTCTATTGGGAGATTGGAAGGCTTAGATTGAGGGGTGAAGAGAATAGGCTGTGCGTTTCCCACCTGAGAAAAAGGTCGTATCGCCGCCTCCATAAATGCCAGCGTTGCTGGGCTTCAGCAAACGTGTCAAGGACGGGTTCGCCGCTAGGGGCATAGTCATGCCAGTCCTTGAGTCCTTGAACGTACATGCGGGAATTGATCCAAGCGAAAGGTCTCCGGATCTGGAAAGACTGAAATGAGCTGCCATAGTAGCGACTGAGCAAGTTCATTCCATACCCAAAGTACGGGTGTGCCTTCGCAGTCCATGATCACGGCACGGAATGGTCGATGAGTCCTGAGAAGTTGGCGGGAGAAGGACGCTAACAAGCCACGAGGTTCCTCGGCAATAAATCCCAGTACTTCCCCGACCTCGTTTGCTGTTCCTACCAGTCATTAACAGGTCAAAACATAAGGGACGTGACACCAACAGACGACATATTTATTCGTTTGCTCGAAGCCTATGAATATATTGAGCATTTCGAGCTGTCTGTAACCGAATAAATCGCAGTTCCAGTGGTTCACACGGGACTACGCCCTAAAGGTTACTGACCGGGTCACAACCAGGGATTCATTCTGTAGAAGCCTCTTAAGACCGTCCTCTGGGTTAGAGGAAGGCGGTCTCTGACTTTCTTCCCATAGAGGAGAGCTGGAAGTATCGGACGTGCTTTCGTCCTGTGCGAGGGGTTGTCCGGGGTCAGACTGTCTTCCAAATCCCTGAGCTGGACGGACGCGAGGCGTGGGTGGAGGTGACCTAGTCCTTCCCCCAGATGGAGCATTTCGTTCTGGAAATCTAGACAACACAAAGGATCTCTGAAATGCGATATGTCGGCACCTCACAGGACCTCCTAAAATCCCGAGCCTGTTCAGCTTGAGCATGGGGCGGTGGGCGAGGGTACACGAGGGATGTTCGGCGGTAATCCGGGCCGGTATTTCTTCCGCACAACTAAAATCTCGGAAAGTCGCTCGTCACTCGTCGGGAAATACGGAAGACGGGACTCTGACTCTGCCTGCCACTTGGCTGCGTGCACTACATTTAACGACTTTTATGCATAGTCGTTCGCGCCATGTCCTCCTGCGTCTGAGGAAACCCACACATACAGGAACCGCCACCATCGCCACAAAGCCTGCAGTACGTCCTTGCCTCAATCCAAGATGAATTCTAACTCGTCATTGCTCTCAGCCGTTGCCCACGCCCGCTTCTAGGACCCCCTCAACGTTTTCGTCTAATCGGTCTCCTCCAGACCTCGGCAAATGGGGACGTCCACAAGGTTTCCTCTCTGACGTTGGCTCTCCACTACCTTCTAGAACATCAGCTTCCACCTTCAAGTTCAGGGATAGACGTACTCGAGGACCGCCTGGTGATGGCTCAGAGAGTAGGCATGGTCAACGCCATGAACGTTTCCGCATGACGTCCCTCAACGAGACAAAATCGAGGAAACCTCCACCATTTCCCATGCTTCCTACAGGGTCCAAGCGTTCTTTTCCGCGTGATCCTGCTCCACATTTGTCTAATCCTATCACCCATCCCACCCCTTCACCAAGCACCGCAGCACGCCGAAGACGAACGACTCATGAACTGAATCGCTATGCAGAGCGTGATCGCTCCACTTTGGAAGAAGGATATACTGAGGAGGACCCTTTCGAGAGCGAGATTTCTTACTCGGACCGTGTTCGCGAACCGTCGAAGGAAAGCAGGGAAAGACGCCTAAAGGCAGCACACAAGGAACGCGGATCGCTTAGGCGAACCTATCGGGACGATGATCTGCCTTCTCGCAGCCGCAGTCGTGACACGCCTACCAAAGTTCTCGTACAGAATTCGAAGCCGAAGAGCAAATACAGGGCTCTGAACCAGACCAAGGTCGAGGTCTTTATTCCCAGCATTGTGTCTGTGGGAAACCTTTCCAGACTTCTCGGTGTATCACTGCGTACGCAATGCGTCATACGGGAAAGCTCCGAATATTCATTGTCTTGATTAGGTAGACTTCAGCGGAAGATGCAGGAAGCTGGAATGGCGGAAGAAGCTTCCTATGATCACGGTATTGTTGTCCATACCGCCTCTCCGTTCGCAGCTCTAACGTTCACTTCTAGTCCTCACATCCGAATATGCCGTCCTCCTTGCCCAGGAATTCAATCGTAACCCTATCGTAAATGATGAGGCGGCGTTTGACCTTCACCCTCCGTAAGGCCGTCATAGTAAATCCAAGAGGTGCATGTGCCTGACGAAAATACTCGTCGTGTAGACCACCCCCTGTGGACGCCTCGAAGTTACCTCTCAGGCCACCCATCGTCACTATTATGGGTCATGTTGACCATGGAAAAACAACGCTATTAGATACCCTTCGTTCCGCCTCTGTAGCTAAGGGAGAAGCAGGGGGCATCACCCAACACATTGGTGCATTCTCGGTTCCTGTCCCTAATTCTGTCGGAGGCGATTTGGAGAAGATCACATTCTTAGATACACCAGGGCATGCAGCATTCTCCGCAATGCGCGCTCGTGGGGCCGACGTGACCGATATCGTTGTTTTAGTAGTGGCAGCGGATGATGGCGTCCGTCCTCAGACTAAGGAGGTCATTCAACTAGTCCAGAGGGATCCGGACGTGCAACTTATAGTAGCCATTAACAAAATAGACAAACCTGGTATCGATATCGTACGTCGCAGCAATCTACATCTCGATGCTCCGCTGATATTCCGTACAGAGCAATGTCCATAATGCCCTTTTGGCCGAGGGCATTCAGCTTGAGGCAATGGGTGGCGACATACCTTCAGTGGACATTTCTGGTTTAACTGGCCAAGGTCTTGATCAACTCGTGGAGACCATATCCGCTGTTGCAGAGATGCAGGATCTACGTGCCGACCATGAGGGCCAGGTCTGCGGCCGTATCATCGAGTCGAAATTACAGAAGGGGCTTGGGTGAGTCTTCACCTACTATGCTTATCGTCTCCATTGTTCAGATCATACATGCAGCCCTGTTGCCACCGTCCTCTTACTGCGTGGTTCGCTCCAGCTCGGTGCCCACTTGATCGCTGGCACGACTCATGCCAAGGTTCGTGTCATGACCGACTCAACTGGCACACCAGTCAAGGTTGCAATCCCTGGCATGGCGGTCACCGTGTCTGGATGGAAGGAGCTCCCAGGCGCCGGCGATGAAGTTCTCGAAGGCTCAGAGCAGGACGTCAAGAAGGCAGTGATTAACCGACAGCGCAAAGCTAAAGAGCATGCCATGCTGGTAGATATTGACGCGATCAACACCCAGCGCCGGCTCGACCGCGAACAAAGGGCGCGCGAGGAGGTGGCTGATCAACCCGAGGTCACCGTCGAGACGGAGCAACCCCATGAACTTCGGTTGATCATCAAAGCAGACGTGAGCGGGAGCGCCGAGGCTCTCGTCAGCGCAGTACAATGCATCGGTAATGAGATTGCGGGGGTCAAGATCATCCATACGGGTGTGGGCGAGATAACCGAGTCTGATGTTCTCCTCGCGAAGACCTCAAAAAGTGACGTTCCCTTCGTTCTTGATTTAAACCACTCATCACATTGATTTGTATTTATAGGCATGATCGTTGCATTCTCGGTTCCAGTCCCACGCAGCGCCACCGTTGCTGCTGGTGCACACAACATCCCCATATTCTCGTCAAAAATCATTTATCAAGTCATAGAGGATGTCAGGCAGCGCGTCGCGAACCTTCTCCCGGCCGTCTACGAGAAACGCGTCTCGGGCGAGGCATCCGTTCTTCAACTCTTCGACATAAAGCTAACTGGCGGACGTACGAAGACGATCGCCGGTTGCCGCGTCACGAAAGGTGTCGTTGAGAAGAGCAAGAAAGTCCAAGTTGTTCGGAACGGGGAGGTTGTCCACGAAGGTAGGGTAACAACCATCATGGATGAGACATTGTCACTTAGATTTCTCTTATCAGGTCGGTTAGACACTTTCAGACACCTGAAAACCGATATCACCGAGGCTTCCAAGGGAATCGAATGTGGTATAAGCCTAGAGTCATTTGGTGACCTCAGGAAAGACGATGTCATTCAGGTATATAGCGACATAGAGCTTCCTAAAGTATTGTAGACAATAATCCTAGACACGCTTACACCCCTCATTCATCTACTACATCAATCCACTATCTTTCGACGGATCTCACAGGCCACTATCGAGTAAGATGCTCTAAAGAGCGTAGTTCCGAATATTCTCCTCATCTAGAACGAACTCCTTGGCGCCGACCGTCCCTGTACGCCCGGTCACTCCGAACGTAAAGCTCACAGGTCCCAAATCACGATCACTCCTTTCCAGTAATGTCCAGCTCCTTGCGTCACGCTTCTTCAAATGGACCTCGACCTGGAAAACTTTCTCAGAAAAACGCGAATGATTAGGTGTCCGAGAAAAGCTTATACCTTGCTACCGAAAACAGTGAAGGATGACGCAGATGCATCGACAGGTCCGAAAAGCTGCACGGAACGCGTGAACCGCTTCGGTCCAGGCAGATAGAGATCAAAAAATATCTGCACACGTGAGCTTGACGTTTGAAGAACGGTAGATTGTCGCACGGGGTGTTACCTCGTTTTCCTCAATTTTAACGATGCTCCGTTCTTTGTCAGTCTGTTTGGCGAATACGGTGACGTGGACTGTGCTTGGCGTCTGATAGTGATCGATCCGGCAGTTCACGACTTCCTCTGCCTGCTGTGGAATGGTGGCACCGTATCAGCGAACAACTGATGTCATTAGGCCACGTTGAACGCAACACGCACCTCTCTCTTCGACTTGGGGACAAAAAGATGTCGCCCTTCCGTACACCCTTCAATCTTAAGAAATTCTTCAAATTCCAGTACACGACGCTTGCAACAGAAGTAGCCCTGGTCATAAAACGGTCGACATTAGCGCTTCCCCATCTCAGAAGAAAGTAAAACATGAACACAACCTTGCTTCCCTCATGAAAAATAGGCTATCGCGCGCTATATCTTAGTATATGAGGAGGGATACATGGAATAGGTACTCACCGCTCCAGGATGATAGACACACTTCGTCCCCGATCCATCCCCGATCCGGTTTTCTTCATTGGTCACAAATGTTACTTTACACCCCGCCCGCTTGCAGGAGGTACCGTGAGGGACGGAGGCCTCCAAGTCTTCCTCGTCTTCCTCGAGTTTCTTGGTTGGCACCGGCTGTGCAGTCGGAATGGCCGCTGGTCTCTCTGCAGGCTTTTGAGGTTGACTACGAGTCGAAGGCGTCGTGTATACTTCCTTCCCATCGGCAGACTCGGTCATCGTAAGAGACCTACTTGGCGTGGACGTCCCTGAAGGTTCAACTTTTGGCACATCTGCAGAGTGCACACCGCGCGTGCATCCCTAAACGAAAGGCCATACATATCGGAAACGACCAAAATTATAGACATTGAAAGTCTACATACGGCAATGGCCATGAACTCATCAAAGTCTAAAACAGGCTTATTGACCGTGTTGCAGCAAGACCAGGACTTGAGGCCTTCATGGAATATCTATCATCTAAGGTGGTCAAGTGAGAAGGGCGTAATAGAGGGGACTTACTGGGGCGCCAGGGTGGTAGATACATATTTCCTCTGCATTACCATTATCAAACTCCTTCCCGCAGCCCTTGTGTGTACATCGAGGCATTATTTCTTGTTCCTCTATCTGACTGAAGTCTTTTCAAAAAGAGAGAACGAGATATGTGACAGTCTTGACCAGGGTGATGCTATAGATGAAGTGGATCAAGCTGCGAAAGTGTCGGACACCCCTCTAGTATACCGGGAACGGGCGGGCCGGCGATGGAGGATGGATATCGTGGTTGGTATTAATCTATACAAGAACTATATCATATATACTCTATCCTGAGGGTATCATGAGCATGGCTACGATATTCCAGGTCCAAAGGCTTCCCAAACCAAGAAACCCACCCCCCAGGGACCTACTCGCCCCAGTGTCCTCGCAGCTGCGAGTAACCTCTGCCTCCCAGGACTGGTGAGTGTCTTCTCTTCCTTGCCTGCAGCGTCCCGGAACAAGGAGAGTAACCCATCTTCGCGTACCTTTCGTGCTATGCTATCTATAAGATAGCGTCTTGGTCTATGGGCAGCGAAAGATTGGACCTGCTCGATGTGGGCGAGTTTCCGAGCAACATCCCATGGTCGACTAACGACCTCATACGCTAGTCCAGCTGCAACCCCTCCCGCTACCAGAGTGAACCCGTGGACCACACGCGGTAAGTGCCGTTGCATAGAAGTCGATCGACTATCGGCTACCTTGAAAGGCTGCACAAGTCCCAGAGAGAAAACCTTCGCTTGCGTGGCCACATGGCGCGTGACCTCAAAAATCGCAAAAAATATAGAGAATCCTTTGAAAAGCACACACATATTAGATGACAATGTCGACGGAGAAATAGACCTAAGCTCACCACAGACGTCCTTAGCAAGACCCCAGCCCCACCCGTTCCATCCACGTCCCGCCATGTCACGAACATCCATCATCCAGCTTCGGACCTGCTTTAGTTCGCGGAGACTTTCCACCTTAGTGGGATCATTTCGCACTGTCCCTCGGAGTACTTCCTTCCACGCATCAGACCAGTCCCCTCCTGTAGCGCTGCGCTCGAGAGCCAATCGAAGGTTCTCGGCGGGAGCAGCCACGACAGCTTGAGCACCGCCAGCGACGGCACCTGAGATGGCGGCGATCGTGATCGGATGTGCTCCTGAGCCATAATAACTGCTCAGAGCTGAGGAGCTCTCTGAATAGACTGCCCATAGAACGGTGCCAAGTGCAGTATTCACGATGATTGGTGGAAGAAAGTGTTTTGGGATAACTAGTATCTTGTAGAACACGATGAGTTGAACGGATGCCATCAAGGTAGTAAAAAACACTCTCAAAACGCACCCCATGCGTCTTCACGAGCCGGGTGACAAAGTCGGTGCTTAGGGACGTCCCACCACTGGCAGCGACACTCCTAAGAGATTGCCAACCACTGACTTTGTTTGCAAAGACGTCACGCTGAGAAAAAAAAGAAAATTCTCGCTTGCAGATATAAAAAATAATACGTACTTTTGGAAGGTCTGAACAGCCGTATGGGTCTGGAGAAATACAACGCGGCTCCACGAGTCAACGATCGCGCGACAGCCGAATACACTGGATTCGTCGTTCCTCGGCCGTCGTGGGGTTGTTGGTCTTGGTCATGACCATCCGACTCGTGTGACATCTTGGCTCATGCGAGAGAAGTCCAAGGACTGAATTTTGTGATTTCCGGATGATGCGATGACGAGTGTGGTGTGTTTCACGGTCAGGTACGCCACGAAGGAAACGCTTACAGTGACCCGCAACTATTGATACCGCGGTCCGCATAGGATCCCCAGCGGAGAACCCATCCAGCCGCATACCTCCGTTTACCCCCGACCCGCACCATATCCCGCTCTTTCGGCCCCTTCAATCGACAAGGGGAAAAAAAAACACAATCATCTCGACGAGCGGTGCACAAACTCCACGGCCGGAGTTCTACATCTTGCATCTTGTCCACTCAGGATGCATTCCGGTTCTCGTCGCCACGCCGTTCGTCTATCCAGATCACTCTCGCGTCGTCACGGTCAAAATGTCCATGTCCCTGAGCCACGAGCTGCATTCTCCTTCCCCTCCGACGACTTTCAATGGTTCCCGCGGTTCTTTAATCCGGTGGAGCAGCACGCGCTGCTTTCCGCCGCCCTTCGAAAACTGGACGCCGTAGAACCGAGGGCTTCGCGTAAACGGCGCCGAGAATTCCTCGCATCTCATGAACGACAGCACCCACCGAGTCGTGCCGCTGGTCTTCTGGAAAATGCTTTCTTTCCTGACGAGTTGTACCTTTTCGAAGAGGTTCGTCGCTTTGGTTCCTCTCTGGCAATTGCAACAGCCGAGTGCGGAAACATCACCTCACCTCGGGGAGCAGGGACATTATGACGGCGTCATTCGACGCTTCCGGGAAATGCGCGTGTCAAATTGGGACGATGAGGAAGACCCGATGTTGAAATCAGCTCTTGGCCGTCTGGAGACACTCTACCCAAATGCGGGCACAACACAAACGCATTTATTGCACCTGGCTTCCGACGGGGAGATTCTTCCGCATGTTGACAATATCGGCGCAAGTGGATCCTGGATATTGGGTGTTAGCCTGGGCTCTGAGAGGATTCTACGAATGGAATCTGTGGAAAACGACGTGAACGAGACTCCAAACTGCGTGTTCGATGTCTCGCTTTCATCTGGTAGCGTATACATTCAAAGGTAAGGAAAATCATCCACCCGATGATGTTGTTGCTTGAGGATCGTAGGGACTCTATTCGCTACAATTACAAGCACTCGATATTGTGCGCAAACTCAACGCCGGAGAAAAGGGCGTCTCACGGGCAGCGCGTGAGCATTATGATCAGGGTGCGCTTCCAACTCTGAATTGTTCAATGGGATTGGGAATTTACAGTTCACCGCACCAAAGGATTGTCTCCCTCCCACCACTCCACAGGAGGTACCTCGTCCCACAAAATAAGTACACACGTAAAAATGTAGCGAGACCGAACACTTAGGCCACCATCTTCAACGCCTTTGCCCAATGCACAAATCTTTTCAGGGCAATTCTCGCGCTGACGGGTACTGAACTGAGTGCGAGTCGTAGAACGGGATACACACCGACGGTATAGGTGAATTTCGGGTGCCTGGGAGATGAAATAGTGGCTAGGTGTTGAATCATTGTTGAGAAACACGCACCGCGATTCCACAACGCGGCGCAGGACTGTAAGCAGGAGGTTGTCCTGGACAATAAGTTGCCTGGATATATTCTGTGTCAATACATTGAATGCCCTCTGCAAATCTTTTGGCGGATAATCAGAGGATATTAAAGAGCTGCTGCCAAGCGCATGTACCGAAAGGATGTGGGAACCGCCTGTTACTGCGGCTAGAACACGCGTGAGAGAAGATACGCCAGGCAGGCAAATCGCCTACGTACTTCTTGACACTGTACCTCTCTGGTTGCGATCTCATAGAGTACTGCGCTAATGGCCCGAAATAAATCGATGACACGCGAATACTTTGTGATTCTAGCACTTCGGCCAACGTTTGTGCCGCAGCCTTACGACTGGTCAGGGACAAGGATGCAAGGGGAGAGGCTGTTTCAATGTCAAATGGATTAGGCATCGAGGCGAAAGACAAGTTCACTGCGCCAACCTTCAGTAAAATTGGTTAGTACAATTACTCGCCCCGAGGCCTCTGCGAGGAGGGCCTTGTAATCACATGCCATAAGCACTGGCTCAATAACTTCATCTAATACGCTGGTTTTCCACGCGTCTTCGTCGATGTGACCCTCAGGGGATACGTCAGGGCGATCTGTTGCGTCCAGCGCGTTGAGGAATGGCAGACTCGTGCCGCGCAGCGGTTTGCAGTCGTGTGAAATGACCAATGCTACGAGGTGAAGGTTGTAAGTGATACAGTGTGCGCGGACCGTCTCGTGTACTGCTTCTCGCTGGGATCGAGACCACAAATTCAATTGCATAGGTGCGACTAGACCCCAGGGAATCGATCGTGACCGCTCTTTCCTGTTATGCCAGATGTATAGAAGCTTTGGACAACGGTGTTTTCATTGCATGAATAAGATATGCCGCTGCCAAGAAAGAGCTGATGCATTAATCTCACCGAAGCAACGTCCCTTGATCTCCCAGACGCCGACGGAGGGTGTCCAGGCCCTTCTCGTCGATTTGGACATAGAGCAAAGACGGTATAGCCCAACTCAGAGAACGAAAGCGCGGCGTTTCTTCCCACACCTGGAGGAGGTAGGGGTAGATATGTAATTACAGTGGAAGGAGTAACAGATGCACCTTCCTGAGCCCCTAGGATTAAAATGGCGCATTTTTCTGTTGGAAATGAGGAGCGAGGGGGTAACCCATAGAAGTCAGAGAGGAGGTCGAAAAGAAGGGAAGAGATATCTTCAAGAGTGGAAAGGAGGACGGAGATCGCAGGCAAGAGAGCAGATATTGACAAGTGGACTACCGAGAAAGCGAGATAGAGCAAGCAGTTGATCATCATCGTGTTCATGGCATATCGCTCACAAGCGGTACCTCAATCTCCAAAACCAAAAATGACCCTCCCCAAACGCCGAATTTATTTATTTATTATTTTGATTGTAACAACCCAGCCCTACCAACCCTTGCCCAGCCAATGACCGCAGCGCTGACAAGCGACAAGCGAGCCGTGCGAGCGAGCGATTGTCTATCTAGATCACCAAACCTCACTGCACCACAACACAGTGCGAGTGCTGGCATATCTCTCTCCCCACCACCCTCGGACTCTCTTGCAGGCCGATCATGCATGCCGTATGATCTCTACACTCGAGATTTACACGCTTCAATGTCAATCATCACGTGTTCCTGACCAACTTGGCTCCGTCATGCAATGCGCGACACCCCGCTCGTCGTTCATTTTGATTTTCATATTTTCATCGGTCCTTTGCCTTTGTACGATGCCACGGTGCACGATCGCCCTTCCAGCCGACATTGAGACCTCGGACGCTCTTATCTGTTTATAGCGAAGCCATAATTAAATGAGCGTACTCCCGAGCTCAACTACCGTATTGCGCTGCTCATTTTCCGAATTTCAAAGTTCCGACAGAGCGCCATCATGGCTCTATCACATCGACCTCGTACCGGTCGTTGTTTCTGGTCGCACAATTTGCACCGTATCCCCGTGTCCACCGTGTGGGTGAGGTTGAACTCGCTACCCCAAATCCCGCCAGTGCCATGCGTCCGTTGGCCAAAAAGTCTAGACTTGCGTCTTGGCAACTCCTGGGTTGATGTGGACATTCTATGGGAAATCAGATTTTTCTCTACTCTTTACGGGTCCCTCGGGGGCTGTGTATTTGTGCGCTCTTTTCAAATGCCAGTCGGTTCATCGCTGCAACACCTTGACGTCATGTCCGCGCCACAGGGCGTCATTCGAATAGAACTAGAATTATCGCAAAACTTATCCATGCTACAATCGACAGTACAGAGCTGTGACAATAAATTATTCGCGTGCAATCTATGTGAATACGGAAATGTGTCCAGAAACTCATCTGTCCGTGGTGTAAATACTAGAACGATACATGCCAGTCTATCCATCCATAAGTTACAATCAAGGAAAGGAGGTCACTCCACGCTGTCTTCGTTTCACGGTCGAAAAGAACAGTGTGGGCTTCATTAGTACTATCCCGCCTGCTGTACATGATCAAGTCTGGTGTTGATGACCAAAGTCAGGATAAGGCCCATCACGCAAAGTAAAGCGTCACATACGGGAGCGTTACGGTCGTTGGCTCACCGCCCTCAACTTGAATGAGAACAACTTGGGAGCTCTAATGGCAAAATTACATGGGGATCAATTGGGAGTCAATCTGTTCACAACGCACGTCGTTCAGAACATTGATTCCTTGTATTGTCCCGTGCCTGAGCTGGCCCCGGGCATCCCACCACCGGACTCGGCTGCCAATCTGTAAGTCCATTGTCAGAGCTATGCAGTGCGTCGAGGAGAAAACTGTCTAGCCTGCGGTGGTGGTGGGTTCATAGCCGAAACAGAAGGAAACGTTAGATGTGGGTTGGCAGCGAGGCCTGAAGACAGGGCCAGCTCCGAATCCTTTTTAAGCACGGAGGCCCGGAGTCGCCTATATCAAAGAATTGTACAAAACGATGCACGATCATGAATGTCACTCCCACACAGAGCGCCACGCCTGCGTTCGGATGAAGGATGTGCTGAGGGGAGAAGAAGGCGTGAATGAAATCCTAGGACCTCGCGTCTGATCAAAGGAAACTTGGGTCATTTTCATCACATTTAGATGAGTTGTGTCGACAGCCGCTTATTGAAAACTGTGATCAGTAGAATACGTTAAGGCTTCTAAGGCGAAATATCGGAGCCGGTTACACCAACGGTCGAGACCTTGGAAGCATGGACTGGGTACCAGGGCCCAATGTAATACTGCATGGTGCGGTGCGTGGCAAGAATGAAAATGAAAGCTTTTGCCGAAAGAAAAGGAAAAGGGTTGCCGGAGGGACCAGAATGAAGAAAATTCTCAGAAGGAAAGAAGCAGGCACCGTTACCAGACATCAGACGTTATTTACACGTAATCAGAACGCGCGAACCGACAAAAAGCCACGCGGAACCTTCACAAGGCAGGTGCAGGCGGGGATGCACGGAGCGAGGCTTTCGGTCGAAAAGTGCTGCTAGAGTGAGGACAGCAAGAGAGGAAACAAAGCATACATCCACGGCCAGAAGGCCACCGCTAGGGGGCGTCGAGGTCGGGCTCATGGTCGGAGCGTGGGTGGAGTTCTCATAGGGTGCTCGCGCATGAAGGGCGGAGCATGATCGTTAAAGGTAGAAGAGAACCTGATAGGCAAAGTGAGCGCAAAAAGTAAAGGAGTAGTCGTTCAGTTGGAGACGGGGGGAGGTAACACGCGCGCACCCCACCGCCCAGCTTACGGTCCGCCTCATTCCGTTTACGGGTTGCTGTCAAACAACCTTTTCCTCCGTCCTTATCTCGCCGCACCCTCGAGAACGACTTGCGACCACCCTCGGAGAGGTTTTGATCGAACGGCAATAACTCGTGAGGCAAATCTCGTACCAAAATACAATACACACGCAGCAGAGCAACGACACGAACGGCTATCCCGGTGCCCCCCCCCTATCTGACAAGGGTGTAACATTTTCCGCCTTCCGTACCCGTACCAACCATGCCCAACCAGCCCACGGCGGCCCCTGCGTCTGCACGGCATGACATGTCTGTTATCCTGGTCACCGGTTCTTACGACCACGAAATACGATTCTGGGAAGCATGGAGTGGTATATGCTCTCGAACGATCTCTCGTTCCGGCGAGTCAGGAGTGAGGCATAATCTCCCCTATCCAACATGTCTTCCATGCTCACCTGCCCCTGCCCAACCCCAACTTACGATAATTCTCACAGCAAGTAAATCGTCTCGCCATCTCACCCGAGTGTGTCCGCGTGTATCCCGGTCTCAATCCGGTTGCCTGATCTGATCCCAAACAGTAAACGTTTGTTGGCTGCCGCGATTCATAAGAAAGTTAACATATACGAGATTGCGAGTTCCTCATCAACTCCCGTAATTGGATCTTCGATTGCTTTCACAATTTCTCTTCTCAAGCGAAGAACATAGGTCATCACTTTCGAAGGCCACACCTCTAATGTCACTTCGGTATCTTTTCATAGCCAGGGAAAGTGGTTAGTGACAGGAAGTGAGGATGGGACCATAAAGATATGGGACCTCCGGTGAGCCCGTCACTGTGCACTGCCAAGCCTTACGATAAACACCCTTTCACAAGGAATACCCACTTACATCGCAATTATAACAACGAGGCACCAGGTCAATCTTACGTCTTTTACCCAGTGCCATGATCGTGACTCAAGATACATGTTTGCACAGTCAACGATGTTTGTGTTCACCCAAATCAAGGAGAACTGATATCGTGCGATCAAGCAGGCCGAATCAAACAATGGGACCTGTCAGAAAATATTTGCACGCACGAACTAGTGTGTATTCCTGGCGCTCCTCGTATCATCTCAACCAAATTTGAAAGCGTACCAGACACCTGCTGGAGACGTCCCGATAAGATCTGTTACCTTAGCGTCGGATGGATCCTGCTTAGTTGCTGGCAACAACAAGGTGGAAGACACGTGAGACTGCCGTGAACCAAGTTCATAATATTGATCAAATTTTAGGGAAAATGCTATGTGTGGAAGATTAACGAAGAAGGCCTGGGTTTACCCCGTTTCCAAGCTGTCACAAAATTTCAGGCGCACAACAAGTACCTAACGCGATGTCTTCTCAGCCCTGATGTCAAGTACGGAAACTTCCTGGAGTTCGTCTGGGCTTTTCATCTGAGATAAAGGCAGATATCTGGCCACTTGCTCTGCGGATACTACCGTGAAAATCTGGTCGATCACTTCCAATTATGAATTCAAACTCGAGAGGGTCTTGCAAGGACATCAGCGCTGGGTGTGGGATTGTGCATTTAGTGCCGACTCGGCATACCTCGTGACAGGTGAGCAGGGCCCTGACGAGTCATCTTATCCAATTGTTTCTGATACGCCACAAGCATCGTCTGACCACACAGCACGCTTGTGGGAGATGACTTCCGGAGAAACTGTCAGGCAATACAACGGGCATCATAAAGGTTCGTTCACGTGTTATCAGACGACGTTAGCTTCGCCCTGAAACGTGCCAACTCATTAGCTGCCGTCTGTTGTGCCCTGCACGACGGTGCTGGTTAAGAACGAGTCGAGGGTGTGTGAGAAGTGGGTTGCTTGGAGAAGATATGAACAACGTAAGATGATGTCGTACACACCTGTCCGTGGCGTTGCTAGTGTGAATATTTGGACCCACTGGATGGCTATGCAGGGATCTGGAGTGAGGCGGGTGACTAGACTAGATCTTTCGAGGAAATGGGGGAAGGAGAGATAACGTCGCTGAGATGGAAATTTTTGAACGATGATAGGCTCAGGGGTAGCCTCGGCCGACCCGACTGATTCGGCTGGGCGGGTGAAAGATAACGGACGAGCCCACGTCCCGTCTCCGCTCCGAGATACCCAACTTAAAAAGATTTCTCGCCAGCAAAAGTTCCCTTTCTGCTGCCAGCATCGAGAGGCTACAGCTCTTCTATGTCGCATACTCCTTCCTTCGACAGCCTTCCCAATCCTTCCATCCCTCTTGTTGAAGATGTCCCCCCTCAGTCTTCTATCAACAGCTTTCATGCCGTACAACGCGACCCCTCCTCCTGGGCTGGTGCCATGCCAGCCAACCAGGGCCTTTATATGAATGAGCTCGAAAAAGATTCCTGTGGTGTCGGTTTCGTTTGTCATATTAAAGGTGAACAGGCCCACAAGATTGTCTCAGATGCCAAGCAATTGCTTTGCAACATGACCCATCGGGGTGCCACCGGTGCTGACAGCCGCGACGGTGACGGTGCTGGTGTAATGACCGGTATCCCTCATGCGTTCTTTAAGCATGAGGCAGAGAGAAATCTTGGCTCCACCTTACCAGAGCCTGGCGAGTACGCCGTAGGCAACATCTTCTTCAAACACAACGATCCGGCGTCATTGCAGAAAAATCAGTCCATCTTTTCCGATACCGCCTCGCTCCTCGGCCTCAGGGTCCTCGGCTGGCGTGAGGTCCCTACAGACGGTTCTATTCTTGGGCCTGCCGCTGGCAGTACCGAGCCCGTCATCCGTCAGCCTTTCGTCGTTCTCCGTTCTCACTACGGGGATGGCAAGGTCAGCCAAGGCGGTCATTTTGACGAGAAACACTTCGAGAGGCAGCTTTACGTCCTCCGAAAAAACGCGACACATAGCATGTTTGTGGTTTCTTATCTCTGTGCAACGCTCTGAGCTCAACATATCGGACTTGCCCCGTATAAAGTACGCTCGCGAATGGTTTTTACATCTGTTCCTTGTCGTCCAAGAACATCGTGTACAAGGGACAGCTATCGCCTCGTCAAGTGTACGATTACTATCACGACCTCAACCATTACCTGTATCGTTCACACTTCGCCCTGGTACATTCCCGATTCTCGACGAACACTTTCCCTAGCTGGGATCGCGCCCAACCTATGAGATTGGCAGCTCACAATGGTAATTAAAGTTTGCCTTGGCCCGCGGAAACGGCTTTGGTTAACTTGTATATTTAATAGGCGAGATCAACACGGTCCGCGGGAATAGGAATTGGATGCGCGCCCGGGAGGGCGTTCTGCACTCCTCTCACTTCGGAGACCAGCTTGACCTGTTGTATCCCATCATCGAGGAGCGTGGTTCCGACTCAGCCGCGTTCGACAACGTTCTGGAGTTGCTCGTAGTTAATGGCGTTCTCACACTTCCCGAAGCAGTAATGATGCTCGTCCCTGAAGCTTGGCAAGGCAACGACAGCATGGAGCCGGAGAAGCGTGCCTTTTACAACTGGGCGGCTTGCGTTCAAGAGCCATGGGATGGTCCAGCGCTCTTTGCCTTCTCGGATGGTCGATACTGTGGCGCCAATCTGGATCGCAATGGCTTGCGCCCATGCCGGTCCGTCGTCACGAGTGACGACATTATAATCTGCGCTTCCGAAGTTGGGGCTTTACCCGTTCCTCCGGAAAAGGTCGTCTCGAAGAATCGCCTGAAACCCGGCAGGATGCTCTTGGTCGACACTGTTGAAGGTCGCATCGTTGATGACAAGGAGCTGAAGAAGAAAACTGCAGCGAAGCAGAACTTCGCTACGTGGATTGAGCATAATGTGCTTCGGGTTCCGAATATCGTCAAACGTGTCACGCGCACCCAGTCCATTGGTGTGAGTGTTGATGACGCACCGCTGAGTACCGATGCCCGGCTCGTGGCTTTCGGTTACACCGTGGAACAACTCAATCTTCTCATGCTTCCTATGGTCACCACTGGACACGAAGCGCTTGGCTCGATGGGAAACGATGCGCCTCTAGCCGCCATGGCCACTAAACCTCGTGTCATCTATGATTACTTCCGCCAGTTGTTTGCGCAGGTCACCAACCCGCCCATCGACCCTATTCGAGAGAGTATCGTCATGTCTCTGGAGACTTACGTCGGACCGGAGGGAAATCTCCTGGAAATGAAGCCAGAACAGTGTCACCGTATCCTTCTACCCTCTCCCATACTTTCCATCGAAGAAATGAACGCTATGAAGAGTCTCAAGGCCGCGTACACCACGTGGCCTTCCCGCACCATTGACGTCACTTTTCCAAAGGATGAGGGTCTTCCTGGTTACCAGAAAGCCCTCGACCGGGTGTGTTATGAGGCCACACAGGCTATCGAAGATGGCATGAAAGTCATCATTCTGTCGGATCGAGCGACTTCCCCCACTCGCGTGCCACTCTCCGCTCTCGTTGCTTGTGGAGGAGTGCATCACCACCTCGTTCTCCAGAAGAAGCGAGCAAAGATTGCTTTGATGGTGGAGACTGCGGAGGCTAGGGAGGTTCATCACCTCTGTGTCCTCGTCGGATACGGTGCAGATGCCATTTGTCCATGGCTTATGATGGAAGTTATACACAAAGTTACGCGTGAAGAACTGTGAGCCGAAATTTTTCGGAATCTGTGCTCGATTCACCAGGTCTCTAATCTCATTCTACTGGACAGGGTGAAGAACGATATGACACTGAGCGAGCTTATGACGAAGTACCGGTCCTCGCTGGACCACGGTATCCTCAAGGTCATGTCCAAGATGGGTATCTCTACTCTCCAATCATATAAAGGAGCTCAGATATTCGAGGCCCTGGGTTTACACAAGGAGGTGATCAACCGGTGCTTCGTCGGCACTGCAAGTCGCGTTCAGGGAGCAACATTTGATCTCCTTGCCATGGATGCATTCGAGCTCCACGAGCGTGGCTGGCCATCTCGCGAGACCATGATCCCTCCTGGGATGCCGGAGTCTGGCGAGTATCACTGGCGGGACGGTGGGGAGCCGCACATCAACGACCCGGAAGGCATTGCGAATCTCCAAGATGCCGTCCACGAGAAAAACCTCCGGGCATATGAGGTATATTCGCGGAATGCGGACAATCAGTCAAAGGCTATCCATCTTCGCGGCTTACTCGAGTTCTGCTACGAAGAGGCCGCGCCTATTCCTGTTGAGCAGGTGGAACCTTGGAACGAAATCGTTCGTCGTTTCGTTACCGGGGCTATGTCTTATGGCTCGATCTCGATGGAGGCTCATTCCACTCTCGCAATCGCCATGAATCGACTTCGCGGCAAGTCCAATACCGGCGAAGGCGGAGAGGATGCCGAACGATCGCAGAGACTTGGTAATGGGGATACCATGCGCTCTGCCATCAAGCAGGTGGCTTCTGGCCGCTTCGGAGTCACCTCGAATTATCTCGCGGATGCCGATGAGCTCCAAATCAAAATGGCGCAAGGCGCGAAGCCAGGAGAAGGAGGCGAACTTCCCGGTCACAAGGTATCTACTTCCATTGCCCGGACGCGTCACTCTACCGCTGGCGTTGGTCTCATCTCCCCACCCCCTCATCACGACATCTACTCCATTGAGGATCTCAAACAACTCATTTACGATCTTAAATGTTCCAATCCACGCGCTCGTGTATCCGTAAAGCTGGTTTCCGAAGTTGGTGTGGGCATTGTGGCAAGTGGTGTTGCAAAAGCAAAGGCAGACCACATCCTCATCTCAGGACATGACGGAGGAACTGGTGCATCGCGTTGGACCGGCATCAAAAACGCAGGGCTTCCTTGGGAGCTTGGTCTTGCTGAAACCCATCAAACACTAGTTTTGAACGATCTACGGGGACGTGTGATCGTGCAAACTGATGGGCAGCTACGAACTGGGCGCGACATTGCTATCGCGTGTCTTCTTGGAGCCGAGGAATGGGGATTCGCAACTGCGCCGCTCATCGCTATGGGGTGTATTATGATGAGGAAGTGCCACCGTAAGTCTAGCCCTCACTCTTTCATTCGTGATCAGGTGTTCTAACGCTCCAATGTAGTCAATACATGCCCTGTTGGCATTGCCACACAGGATCCACAACTGCGCGCGAAGTTTGCTGGTCAGCCTGAGCACGTCATCAACTTCTTCTATTATCTGGCCGAAGAGCTTCGCGGATACATGGCAAAGCTTGGTTTCCGGACGATCAGTGAAATGGTTGGGCGATCTGACATGCTCAAAGTCAACGATAAACTTCGCACTCCGAAGACACAGCATCTCGATTTGACTGAGGTCCTGAGACCTGCGTGGAAGATGCGTCCAGACGTTGCGACTTATTGCGTTCGGCAGCAGGATCATAAACATTATATTCGCCTCGACAACAAGTTCATTGACGAGTCAGAACCTGCCCTTACCAAGGGACTTCCTGTTCGCATTGAATGTACCGTGGTCAACACCGATCGTGCGCTCGGAACCACTCTTTCGTACCGGGTATCCAAACAATACGGAGAAGAAGGACTTCCAAAAGACACCATTCACATCAGCATGAAAGGATCGGCGGGGCAATCGTGTGGGGCTTTCCTTGCCCCAGGCATAACGATTGAACTGGAAGGCGACGCCAATGATTACGTTGGAAAGGGCCTCTCAGGTGGTCGACTCATCGTTTATCCTCCGCGCAATTCCCAGTTCAAAGCGGAAGAGAACGTCATTATTGGCAACGTCTGCCTCTATGGTGCCACCTCAGGTGAAGCGTTCATTCGTGGTATTGCTGCAGAGCGGTTCGCAGTTCGAAACTCAGGAGCCAATGCCGTCGTTGAGGGTACAGGCGATCACGGATGCGAGTACATGACAGGTGGGAGGGTCGTCGTTCTCGGCACCACAGGACGCAACTTCGCTGCAGGAATGAGCGGTGGCATCGCATATGTTTTGGATACCGCTCATACATTCGCGTCAAAAGTTAATTTAGAGATGGTCGAGCTCGGGTCGGTATCGGAACCACGCGAAATCGCTGAACTACGCAGCCTCGTCGAGGACCATCGTCATTATACACGTTCCGAAGTTGCTGATCGTGTTTTGCGCGATTTCCACCACCTCCTACCTTATTTCGTTCGCGTAATGCCCTTCGACTACAAGCGAATATTGGAGGAGCAAGCGGTGAAAGCCAAGGAAGAGAAATTGCGTCAGAGCACCATTGATCTTGTGCCATCACGGACTGCAAGCCAAGTGGATCTCGCTTCCGACGTTCTGGAGGATATCCTAACTCCGAAAGAGCCGCACGCCGCGCCAATCACACCTGTCAAGCGCCAAGAACCATCGGTTCCCGATGTTGAAGATTCGTTGGCTGATGAAGCCTCGACGAAACAGCGCTTGCACAAGCTGGACAAGATGCGCGGATTCATGAAATACACACGCCTAGGAGAAGCGTATAGGCCTCCTCGAAAACGCACGAAGGACTGGAAAGAGATTACGAGCCGTCTTACTGAGAGCGAATTGAAGTATCAATCGGCGCGTTGCATGGACTGCGGTGTTCCGTTCTGCCAATCAGACACGGGATGCCCGATCTCCAACATTATTCCGAAATGGAATGATCTCGTTTTCAAGGGACAGTGGCAGGATGCATTGAATCGCCTGCTGATGACCAACAACTTCCCTGAGTTCACCGGCAGGGTGTGTCCTGCGCCGTGCGAGGGTGCTTGTGTGTTGGGAATTAACGAGCAACCTGTCGGCATCAAGTCCATCGAATGTGCAATCATCGACAAGGTTTACTGAATTGTCTCCTTTGCATGACCCGCCTCACTCATTTCATTCACAGGGCTTTGAAATGGGCTGGATGGTCCCGAGTCCGCCGAAATTCAGCACCGGAAAGAGGGTTGCCATTATCGGTTCTGGTCCAGCAGGCCTTGCATGCGCGGATCAATTGAACAAAGCGGGTCACAAGGTTACAGTTTATGATCGTAACGATCGTATGGGTGGGCTCCTCATGTATGGAATTCCTAAGTACGTTACAGTCATATCGAGAGGGGTCAGAGGCTAAAAACTTCCCACGTCTAGCATGAAGCTTGACAAGGCTATCGTTCAGCGCCGCCTAGACTTGATGGCCGCAGAGGGCGTGGTAGGGCTCGTGCATCCCATGTTTTAAGGGCACATTAAAACCTCCAACTTGTAGATATTTGTGCCGAACGCACACGTTGGCGTGGACACCGACATACATGCCATCCGGGCTGATAACGATGCGGTGGTTTTATGCACCGGTGCCACCTGGCCCCGAGATTTGAAAATAAAGGGTCGTGATGCAGATGGCATCCATTTCGCGATGGATTATTTACAAGTAAGTAATGCTCCGCTCCCATGGGAATTTTCCCGTCGTCGCGGCATTTGACGAGATTATCTCGTTATAATTAGTTGAATACCGCATCACTTCTGGATTCGGGGCTTCAAAACGGCAACTATATAAACGCGAAGGGCAAGGATGTTATCGTCATCGGGGGTGGTGACACGGGAAATGACTGTATAGGCACGGCCATGCGGCACGGAGCCAAGTCCGTGACCAACTTCGAGTTACTCCCGCAACCACCCCAGTCGCGTGGTCGTGACAACCCCTGGCCCCAATGGCCTCGGTGTGTCTCGATGTTATCCCTATCATTCGTCGTGAGACTGAACAGCATCTAGCATTTTCCGCACAGATTATGGACACACAGAAGTCGCAGCACATTTCGGTAACGGTGGGTAGTGCTTCTGAGATGCTGATTCGCCCGTAGCCGCTGAAGCAGACCGTCCGCAGACCCTCGCGAATACTCCATTCAGACAAAAGAATTCATCGCAGACGAAGAGGGAAAACTGCAAGGCCTCAAAACTGGTAAGTGGTCGCATTAGGCCCCCTCCTCAGGTTACTCAGCTGGGGTTGTATGCAGTCCATGTCGAGTGGACAAAGGACAGTGGTGGCCGCTACAAGCCGGAAGAAGTGCCTGGCACCGAGAAGTACTATTCGGCGCAGCTTGTCTTCCTTGCTCTTGGTTTCTTGGGCCCGCAAGCAGAGGTGATTGAGGCGCTTGGAGTGGACCAAGACGCACGCTCGAACGTCAAGACTTCCCACAAGAAGTATTTGACGAGCGTAGAAGGGGTTTTCGCAGCGGGTGATTGTCGCCGTGGGCAGTCGTTGATTGTCTGGGGTATACAGTGAGTACAGTCGACTTTTCTCTGTACAAAGCGTGGTCTGATCACGTTGATGCCTCTCACAGGGAGGGTCGTGGTGCCGCAGCGGAAGTAGACATGTGGTTGATGGGCAACACGCGGCTTCCGGCTGCCGGTGGCATCAAAGCAAGAGTGAGCGCCCTCCGATAGACCGCACTTGAGAGATGAACGCAGTCTGACTTTGATTCATTTACAGCATTTTGTCCCGCCGCCCACTAAGGTTCCCAACGGAGGCCCTGCTGTGATTGCCGTAGCTGCATAAATTAAAGAGGAAAGATTGCGCGTCCTTAACATTTCTGATCTATGTAGTATTTTCACTTGTCATTTTTGATCGTGGATGGAATATTCCCCCCCCCATGTATCAGTATCAGTGATCAATAAATAACAAATAAATGTTGCATCCTTTCTTTTCCCATATGACCGCTTGTTGGGCGGGAATGAATTCAGGACAGGGGGCACCTCATCTCACGAAGTACAATGAGATACGTTCTTCCATCTCAGGCATAGACCTGTGAATGGACGTAAAGGCCATTAAAATGAGCCCCTTAGACCCTGATCACGGCTATCTCATTGTTTATCTTAACAGGAGCTTTTCGTGACTTCCTTTTGCACAAAGCAAACACTCCCATATAATTCATTACATTAAATAGCAACCATACCATTACTGTAAAGACGGACGGAATCGTACATTCGACGAACTAGATGGAAATATACTTCTATTCTTCATATATTCGGACACCACCCCCACCCCATTTCTCCATCAGCGCCTTGCCCGAGGCAGTGGGCTGGGTAAATGCGACCTCGCCACGACGGGGATTCAGAGGACAACCATGTACGAAAGTTGCGGCTGCAGCATCGAGCAGGCGGAGGGCGATGCCGCGCCTTTGGAATGTAGATGGCACAAATACACGCGGGATGCCCATCGGTGTTGGGAGAGGCTCCGGTCTGCAAAATAGGCTAGAATTAGTATCCACGGAGACCAGGCGAGCAGTAGGCGGAGGCAAGTGATCCGCTTCTGGGCGTGTTTCGGTGGCCGGCCCTTGGACCTCTGCCGGAGAGGCGATGGCCATAGCGGTAGAAATGTGGGTGGCAATGACGCAGCCCGCAATGGTTTCGCAAGAAAGTGACCGCTCGGACGGAAGGAGGAAAAGGTAAACCTTTGAAACGCGAAGGACGTCGCGGGTGAGTGGAGGCGAAGATAGGTGCAGGGATATCGTTTGTAGAAGTGTAGTTAGCTAGACGATGTGATCGTTCGGCATCTCATCAGATGAATTTTCGTAGGGATTATTGAAACGTACCTTCGAGCCTATTTTTCCCCCGGCGTCGGCGTTGATGGATATAATCCTGCCTGACTTGCCGTCCTTGAGCTTCACGCTGGTAGCAATTTCGGAGACTTTAGCCTCTGCAGCAGCTCTTTCTTCATCACGTCGCCACTGCATACCCCTCTGGACCCTGGCGCAGTGGGAGTTATGCAAAGTCTCATCCTCCGGTGCACCCTTAGTGTACGTAAGATCACAGAGAGGACAGGTGCGAAGGACCGAAGAATCGAGGGTGAAATGGAGTTGGGTAAGAATCTTGGGAGGGCGATCCTCTTTACTCTTGTACTTGTGCTTATTCTTAGGCTTATGTTTAGATATCGAAGTAGAGCTAGAAGCAATCGTACGAGCGCGTTTGAGAGGTTGGGGTGTGTTGTGGAACGCGAGACGTTCAGCGAGGGGACGCTTTTTCGTATATTCCTGAGAGGATAGATCAGAAGGAGATGAAGAGCGCAGGGGGATGCGAGAAGAGCGAGAAGAGGTATAAGTCCGCATGATGGAATCAAAGGAACAAGGAGCGCGTCTCCAACGCGGTCGTTGATCAACGTTGATCAATCTTGGGAAGGAAACGCGTCAGTCACGTGCTCCTGATTTGCGCTTGATTTCAAGTTGCCGGGATAGTTTCCCGATCCGATCAGGCTCGGCCGCGTTAGCGGCGTCAATGGTGCTCTGCTGGTCTCCTTCAACTCGTCTCGCAGTCATGCCCGTCCTCGACAATGTAAGATTATCTCTCGCTTGTCTTTCAATCACTGCAAATGCGTACGTCGATCGCTCTATCCAGGTGCTCCACCGAACATCTAATCATTTACCCGTAGTCTTTTGGCCGGCGGAATCTTCACTTTCCCACTCATTTCACCTGCGCTCGCTCTTCATCTCAAGCTAACACAGCCACAGTTGACGACAATCGCACTTCTGTGAGATTCTCAACCATCGAATCCGTGCTTTCTTCCTGAACTGCTATAGCGGAATGATGGGCCAATATCCCTTCGCTGCTCTCATTGGCAAAGTCATTGATAAATATGGCCCCTGGGCATGCTCCTTAATCGCGTCTTTCCTCTTTACCACCAGTTTTAGTGTCTTCGCTGCCGAGGTCGCAAAAACTCCCGATGACATTGCTGCACCATCAAAGTCGTCCTTCAGGATACTCGCCTCTTGCTTCTTTCTGGCAGGGCTCGGGACGGCTTCCTCGTACGTCCCAGTATGGTTAATATCTGCGCTCGCCCTCACATCCAAAAGCCTTTTCTCTTCTCTCTTTGCAGCCTCTAGATTGTTTCCTCAATACCTGGGTGCTGCATCGGGAGCAAGCATGACACTCTTTGGCTTGTCTCCGTTTTGCCTCTCTCTCGTCGCCTCCAGATACTTTACTGACTCTTCCATGTGCTTGAATATCACCCATTTCTTAATATTTTTGGCTGTCGCTCCTGGAATCACTCATCTTGTCGGCGCCTTCACCTTACACCTACCCAAACCTCAGTGCGATGTCTCATCAATACCCGAAAGTGTTACTCCTAGTGACGAGGAATGTTCCACTGACGAGCGCCAGCCCCTTTTGCGCAACAAAGTATCTGCCTCCGGTATGCAGGCCATACCCGTCGACGAGGGCAGATCTGTCCTATATCTGTTAAGCGATCCTTACTTCTGGCTTCTGGCTCTCATATTGCTCATCTTACTTGGTTCCGTGAGTAACCTGTTTGCTACCAATCTGTGTAATTTGGGTTGATCATTGCAAGTGCGAGATGGTCATCTCGAATATAGGAACCATTGTGCTCTCTCTGTGTCCGGAGAACATGTCTGGCGTTAGATCCCTCTCCTCCTCTGCAGAAAGTGTAACTGCAACTCAAGTCCGCCTTCTTTCTATTTCCAATACATCGTCACGTCTTCTTTCCGGCCCTCTTGCGGATTTCATATCTCCTCTCACCTCCCACGGCCCTCAGAATGAGCCATCACGCACACCAAGGTATCGAATTAGTCGAGTTGTGCTCTTGTCTGGCATATCCCTTCTCTTAGCGGGCACGTTCATATACCTAGAACTAGCAATCAGAACCCCAGATAGTTTCCGAGTCCTCAGGTATGTTATCATAACCCGGTTTGAGTTCGCACATTACTCAACGGGCTTATCAGTATTGGTACCGGTGCTGCCTACGGTGCCACATTCACAGTTCTGTGCGTCAGCATTTCTACTTCCTTTCATGACTCATACTTCTCACCCTGACCCAGACCAAGCATTGTATCCTCGATCTGGGGAAACAGTGACTTCGGGCGCAACTTCGGGATCATAACCTACGCCCCCCTTGTTGGCACACCCCTCTTTTCGTACCTCTACGCATTTGTCTCTGCGCATAACAATGTCGGCAACGGAGTTTGTATAGGTGTCTCATGCTGGACCCTTACGTTCTGGGTGAGCACCGGCGCATCCCTTCTGTCTTTTGTGGCTAGCATTCTTTTATGGAAGCGATGGAAGGAACTAGTCTGATCGATCTACCTACCCGCGAATTTCCGTGACTATTTCCTTTGAGACCCTCTCTAGTCATGCTTACCAGTCAACATCGGCACGATGACCTACATTCATGTTTTCCGTGTTTACACATTAGACCTAACTACACCCGCATTATGTCATGTCCATCTTGTATATCATACCTTACCTCCACACTCGTTACGCCAGGAATAACTAATGTCGTCGATAGAACGTCGATCGTCAAACGTTGCAATGCCCTGCGCGTCTGACCGCAGCTTGATGGGCCACATTAGCTGGCTTATTTAGTTATGGTACTCGAATTCTGATCTCGGGCTCATTAGAAGTGTGGTGAGCGCGTGGGCTCGGCTACAGATAGGGTTGGCTCTTTGAGTAGCTATTGGGAGGATGCCGCTTCTCTCCGCATATGCCAACCCTGGGTTATTATCCTATACGGTATGTGGCCGTAAACTAGGGTCTAATGTGGGGCTTGTAGACTTGTGATTGATGACTCGGAACCCTGACGGCGACATCGAGCACAACGTACGCTTCTCGGGGCCCCTCAAAATATGCGTGAGGCCCTAGGGCATGTTACCTTGCGCTTTTCTTGATTACAAAACTGTCAAGGGCGACCGCCAATGTACCATTGGGCGTCCCGTTCTCGTTAGGTTGGGCGTACATACATCCTCATTCCCTTCATAAGTGCTTGATCGTTGAAGGCGGATGCAACATCCAAAACCTCACTAGCACTGCATACCTTAGCTAGGACGGTTCAAGCTTGTAAGTCTGGTGTGTCGTCCAGCGTTCAAAGTACGTCTTGCATTTGTTACAAAAATATGTTGAAGTTCTACTCCCGCACGGCCGCGCCAATGGATAGAGTATAACGAATAGGTGAACTTGAGGTCTGAACAAGGTCTGCTGGGTGGGGTCATCGTGTTGCGATCATAGGAGCGAACGTATCTGATAGCTCGAGGTGGAAAGTGAGTTGCTAAAAGCGGTGGAACATCGGACCACGAGGCCCGGAGCTTTTACCGTCCTTAATCGATCTTGGATTTCGACCTCATCGTGACACGACAACATGGCAGACAAACCTGCCAAGCAGAAGCTATGGGGTGGCCGCTTCACAGGCAGTACGGACCCACTGTGATTCTCTCTCATATCACTCTCCGTGGGATACGGTGATTGACTTCTTAGATCGCCAAAAGCATGCATGCCTTTAATCAATCATTGAAATACGACCAGAGGATGCACGCTGCGGATATTCGTGGCTCGATTGCGTATGCCAAGGCATTGGCTCTCGTTGGTATCCTCACCAAAGATGAGGAGAGCAAGATCATTCAGGGTCTTACTGCCGTTGGGAAAGAATGGCAAAGTGGCCAGGCAATTTTTTTTTCCCACTTCTTTTTTTTTCACCATGACCTCCTGATCGCTCATTTTTCGAAACAGTTCCAGGTACATCCGGATGACGAGGATATTCACACCGCGAACGAGCGCCGCTTGAGCGAGTTGATTGGGCCATTGGGTGGGAAACTGCACACTGGCCGGTCGAGGAACGACCAGGTTGCGACGGACATGCGCCTCTGGCTCCTCGAACAAGTCAGCGAGATAGAAGCGAACTTGGTCGCACTCATCCGGGTCATGGTCGAGCGAGCCGACAAGGAGAGGGATCACCTCATGCCGGGGTACACCCACCTCCAGGTCTCAGTTCCTTTTGCCGTATCTTGCGTCAAAGCGAAAGCCTAATCAATCGTACCGTCGCTATAGCGCGGCCAACCCATTCGTTGGTCCCACCTCCTCCTATCCCATGCCTTCTCTTTCAGCACGGATCTCGAGCGTCTCCGTCAACTCGTCCCTCGGATATCCGTTCTGCCCCTCGGCTCCGGGGCTCTCGCGGGTAACCCTTTTGCCGTCGATCGTCACTTCCTCGCAAAGGAGCTCGGATTCCAGTCCCTCGCGGAGAACAGTCTTTGGGGTGTAGGCGACCGCGACTTTGTCATAGAATTCATGATGTGGGCCAGCCTGGCGACGACTCACTTGAGTCGCATCTCGGAAGATTTCATCATTTATTCCTCGGCTGAGTTCGGTTTCATTACCCTGAGCGACGCGTATAGGTCCGCTCTCGCCGTTGTTTCACTCTTACGTGAAGCTATGGCTGACGAGCTATTCTCAGCACTGGCTCAAGTATGATGCCTCAAAAGAAAAATCCGGACTCGCTAGAATTACTTCGTGGCAAGGCTGGCCGCGTATTTGGAAACGTCAGTCTTCAATTGCTCACGTTCGTGACCTTGTACGTTGAAGGGGGGATAGATGGCAGGATTCCTCGTGAGCTATAAGGGCCTACCGTCTACGTATAACAAGGATCTACAAGAGGACAAGGAACCCTTGTTCGACACAGTCGACACTATTTCGTCATGTCTCCGTATTGCAGAAGGGGTCATAGGCACATTAGACGTAAGTTTATTTCTATATTACGCCAACGAGACCATACATTCACGGATGTTCAGGTGCACCCTGAGAGGATGAGACAGGCACTTACCATGGACGTATTGGCGACTGACTTGGCGGACTATCTCGTGCGCAAAGGAGTGGGTTAACTTTGTTGATATAATCTCCGCAGCCCGTTCCGATGCTTTGTAGGTACCGTTCAGAGAAACCCACCACATATCCGGGCGGGCCGTGGCCCTCGCAGAGTCCCGAAAATGCCAACTAAACGAGCTTACGGTTGCCGATTACAAAAACCTTCATTCGAACTTTGGAGACGACATCCATGCTGTATTTGACTTTGAAGCAAGTGTGGAGAGGCGGCAGGCGGTTGGTGGGCCTAGCCGTGCGATGTTAGACCGACAAGTTGCAGTACTGCGAGAGAAGATTGACGGGTAGTTGTAACTGGAATGTATGCGCTTGAAAGCGAATTGTGTGGAAACACGTATGTCCCCCCGAATCGGAGCTCTACCGATCAGAATACACCTGTATCAGAGCAAGAGCACGCCCTTGTGAATGTCTTGGGTGGGGGACTGAAATTGTTCATAAGGGACAACATGCAATGACAGAGGAGTTCAGGCCGTTCAGGAGTAAACGACATTTTTCCGTCATTTTTCCGGAATGACCATTGCTTTTTTTTTACGCACGGACATTTGGCAAATGGCTTGGCCGGTGCACGCTGAGAATGGCATAAAGGGGAGGGAAAGGAGGACTAAAGGAGGGGGCGCAGCGGGTGACTGGTGACAATAGTGACTGATGGCGGCGTTGGCCGGCTGTGTCGTGCCCGTGCTGTGCATTTGCAGCCTCGGTCCTCGGTCGTACCACCGCCATCCCTTGGACACTCCGTTCCGCTCCCTTTCCCCTATTCCCTATTACTCTCCAACATTGACTGTTGTCGAGCACTCGACCTCCTCCATTCTCTCAAACTTTATTCTATACATCATCACATCATCACACCATGGCGAGAGATAGACTTGCCGCGATGAGAGTTAGTGTTGTCACGTTCGACCCACCGCAGCTGTATTGATAGCAGTCTCCTTAGGCTCAGCAGACTGCGGGCAACTATTCCAGCAAGTACGTCTCGATTGTATTTCTTCTTCGAGTACCAGCCAAATTCATTGTATCGTTCTATAGTACCTCGTATCCAACACCACGCTCTGGTAACGATGGAGGGTATCCCCGCCGACAAAACCCTTACGCCCAACAAGATGACAATCCCAGCTATGAGATGTCTGACGTGGTGAACCCCAGCACGGCCCATTTAACTTCAAACATGGCTGGAGACAGTATGGCGACTTTCTATGACGAGGTTAGACCACTCGCATGGAACGGGCACTTCCTTTTAGCTGACCACCACCACCGTCTTGCCTCGCATAGATCTCGTCCATTCAAGATAGTATCAAGCAGTTCAATGACAATATCTCGAGAATAGCAGATCTACACGCACGGTCTCTTAACAACACGGATGATGCGGCAGCTGCGCGGAACCACGAAAGGCTGGAAGAACTCGTCAGCGAGACAAGTGCCCTAAGCACATCTCTCAAGCGAAGGGTTCAGTCTCTAGAGCGCCAAGGTGGATCCGCGCGGGAAGCGCAAATCAAGAAGCAGCAGGTCAGGGCTGCGTCGCGTCGTTTTCCTCGGTGCCATAATTTTTCTAACTTCCGCGGTTCGGTATCGGTATTTCACAGACCGCATTGGTCAAGTCGAAATTCGTCGAAGCCATTCAAAATTACCAACAAGTTGAGCAACAATATAGGCAGAAATACAAACAGAGAATGGAACGCCAGTTCAAGATTGGTGCGTCTCCTTTTGGTAGACTTCTTTATTTGTACATCTCATGAGGATCGTGTTTCCAGTCAAGCCCGACGCGACGCCAGAGGAAGTACGTGCTGTCGTCGATGATAGCCAAGGCGGACAGATATTCTCTCAAGCTGTGGGACAAATTCCCCTTATTTAGTCGATTGACGCTGATCCCTTTATTAGCTCATGAACTCGAATAGATATGGCGAGTCTCGCGCCGCTTACCGTGAGGTGCAAGAACGTCATGAAGACATCAAGCGCATCGAGCGGACCATCGCCGAACTCGCGCAGCTATTCAATGACGTTCGTCTCCCTATGTCCATTGTGTGACCACTTGTCTGATTATATGCTGAACGTTAGATGAGCATCCTGGTCGAGCAACAAGATGAGACTATCAATATTATCGAGGCCCAGGCCTCGGAAGTTGAGAAGGATGTCGAAACTGGGTGAGGCGGGTCCTCGACTACCTGAACCACTTCTGATATACTACGCTTCGCAGTCTTGGCTATACGGAAAAGGCTGTCACCTCTGCACGATCTGCACGCCGAAAGCGCTGGATTTGCTTCTTCATCTTCCTCATTGTCCTCATCGTTATTGGTGTCGTCGTGGCCATCGAAGTAGTGAACCACACCAAGAAGTAAAAAAGGGTTACCAGTTATGCTGACATTCTTCTCCGTACCTTTGATTTTCCCTATGCCCGCGTCATCTGAGCTCTCGATGTATTTAAGCGAGCTTTTTGCATCTTCTCGCAAGCCATTCATTTCACTCCTTCTGCACCTGCATTCATTTTCAAGTGTTTTTACGGCCTCCTCGGACATGTGGCTTCCTTAGCATACTATCTATTTACACTCAGTTGCTAATTTGTGCGCTGAGCACCTTCTTTGAATAGGATACCCATAAAGTATAATATGCGTGAAAAGAAATGACGCATCCTGGTTGGTAGATTAGCGAATAGAGCGCTCCGAATTGTCCGTGGCGGGTTTGACGCCGTGGCAATACTGTCGGTGAGACGGGCTCACGGATCCGGGGGAAACTCACAGCATGTGGCGTCACACGACTGAAATTTTGTTCTGATTTGATGGTGGCAACCCGCGGTGCTCAAATTTATAGAAAAGCCTGTGCGTCAAATGATACTCATACCGGTAAGGTGGGGTAGTGCTTCACAGCACGGAAAACAGTGTCATCCGAAACTTGTAGGAGCTCGGTTGCCCCAAGAGACAAGGGAACCATCGGTTACAGTTTACAGAGGAGCGACAAAGTGCCGGGATCATGTCACATGTCGTGATGCTGAAACAGGAACGTATAGCGAGGCTGGGTCGGACCGGCTCTGCGTTGATGCATGCAGTATACTTGCACCGGCCTGGGCCACAGCTCGGATTCGAACAAAAAGCAGAAGGGGCGAGAGAAGGTGCGAAAGGAAAAAAAAATACAAGGTGCCTGGAATGGAATGAGGTGTGGTTTCGGCGTGTTGAGAGGAATTTTTGACAGGCTCTGGGCATGTTCGGTGAACCTGGCCTTTGGGAGTTGCCATTAAATAAGTGGTGGGCCGTATTATTCAAGGCGCCGCACCGCGAACACGAGGCCCGGGTGCAGCGAGGCGAAAAGTGGAGAACAGACGGAACGGAACGCATTTGATCTTGATGGTCCGCTGTCTCGGAAAATGCCAGGCCAGATCTGTCGATCTTAGATCCCCACATGCTGACGCGTCCCCCGTCCCACTTCATATAAAATCAAGGCCGCAGCTCTCCCTCTTTCTTTCTAAATCCCCTCACGAAGAGTGCACCTTGCTCCTCATCGCATCGACCTGCCTCCCTCTCGTACGTCCTCTACCGTGCTGCCTGCCTCGCCACACTCTGGCAACTCACAACTGCATCCTGTACAGGCCTCTCCATAACTCGAACAGC